>BEXV01000347.1:18624-31287 GCA_003118195.1 Hemicentrotus pulcherrimus | reverse complement strand
GAGGCGTCTTTAAAGGCAATACAAAGTTTTGGTATGGGTTCACGAATTTGGTTAAAATGAAGATATTGGAGGCATATGTGATCGTACAATATTCAGTAATCGTTGTCGCGGTTGAAATCAAGGCTAAAGTTATGAAATTGTAAATTATCAATACTTTATGTTGTGTAGCTCCCTTGCAAGGTCAAGATATTCATTAAGCTATAAAATTAAGTTCCTGACTAAAATTGACGGATTAGGTATTCCTGTTTGGAAATTATATATCACAACTACATATTCTGAAAATTTCATGGTCGCAGCTACCATTGTACGACATTAGGCGCTATTTGAAATTTATCAAAATTTACCCAGAGCACCAGTAAATTTTTGTATTTAATTTTTCTCAAAAACAAAAATGTTTTAGGGGATTAACTTTCTAGTGCTTATAATACATCGACAGGGGCATCCAAATACATCAAAACTGTAAGGAATCACTATCCACCCAATATTCAAAATTTCCCAAGACTTCATATTACCTTTAAAGTCACTTCAATTTATTTTTTAAATACCAATCGTATCTCAACCCTGGTCATTTTCACAGCAGATTTTGCACACTATTTGAAAATGACTTCCAAGAAGCTTAAAATATTTGGTCCTGTAATTAAACTGAAGCATAAGATGGGTAACTTCACGAACCACAGAAGTTAGGGATTTTGTGCCCTTCTCTCCTTCTTCCATTATTCAAAATGCAAAGAAAATTTGAAAGTTTTCAGGTTATTGTACCTTCCAGTAGTGTTCTGACCTAGCAAACGTCACATTACCAAACGATTTAAAGTTTTTTTTTATGAAGGTGTTAAGTGACCCGACCAAACTATTACCATCATTATGACCCTTCAGAAATTATGGATCATGTATGAAAAATTATGTACGTATTAACTCTGATATGTGGTCAAACTATTGAAGATTTTATCATGAAGAATTGTCAATCATTGGTCAACTGAAAGGATGGTGACAAAAAATAAATATTGTATCAGTATTGTATAACAAATCAACATTTAAAGTGTTTTCCTGCTGTATTCTTTCATTATGATTTGTGACATTGTGGCTACATCAGCTCTGGAAAGTTCATTTGTGTTTTGCTTTTCAGTTTAGTTTTTTCCTGCGAGTCCTTTTCCACTTAAACAAACAAATCAAAACAATCTTTTGAATTTGAAGAGGTCTTCATTTTCTGAAGGTCTTTTGCAAAGTGGCTTTAACTTGTCTTTGGAGGAAATTATTTATTACAAGTGTGAACCAGCAATGCAGAGAAAGAGGAGCCTTGATATATGGTATAAAGAATAGAAAAGTGTGAGAGTCTACAGCAAATAACAAATCACAATAGACACAGTTCTTTATCAGTTTGGAAAGTTTTAATTTTTCTTGAAAGAAAGACTGAGATGGATTCATGTACATGTGAATAGGCATGAAACAAAACAAAGTTTAAAAAAACCCTCCAAGATCCTGTCCATAATAATTACATTCATGTCATTTTGTAAATATCCTCTACAATTGATATCCTTCAACTTGTCTCAAGTCAATCAAATTGCCAAAAATATATGTCTTGCAACTGAACTATTTAGAGTCTTATATATCCATTCAGTAATGAAATAACTTGCTCATATCAAAATACAAATGATTCTTTTATTTACAAGATATAATACAATCATTAATGTGCAGCAATAGGCCAGTAATTTTGACTGCACTTTTTGAATATCACTTTCAATATGAAAGTACATCGGTAAATTGCATACAATTCAAATACTTTTACGTTTATACATCAATGCCCAATAAAATCAACATGTCAAATACTTGCCAAATGTTGTAGTACTTACTGCGAATTTCATGTGCATGTATGTCTACTAGTTCACATTTGCAAATTCTATGGCAAGAAAATTCATAGGGCAAGATACTTTTTTACATAAATTTTATTCTAATGTATAACATTATGAATTTTTAAATTTGTATTGCCTTTTCTCTCTTTAGCACAATTTGAGGAAATGTGAGGAATTTAGAAATGACATGAATTAAAGCAAGCATCCGTACTAGTATCCTACTTCAGACCTGTACGGATAAAAACCTGGCCTACCACAATGTCTGTAAAGAGTACAAAATCATAAAAGTCAAAATCTGTTTCAGCCAAACATACAGTGCAATAGAAAAATTCTTTTGAAAATATACTTGTATCAATATTTAATGCTGATACTGGCTTTCCGGATGGCTAAATTTTAACAATCAAAACGGATGTATACAATGTATACCGACAAAGGAATAAAGTGTACAATAAATTTCAAAAATATCATTTATAGAATACATGTATATAAATGGAAGAATAAATTCATCAATAATGGAATAAATAGATCAATAAATTCATCAATAATAGAATAAATAGATCAATAAATGAATACCTATTGCTATTGGTATTATAATAAAATAGTTGAGATGTTTATTCCCAAAAAAGGAATAAAGAGTACAGTAAACAAAGAAAGTGATTAATAACTCAATGAATAGAATAATTAATTGGTTCTTGTCTCCTACAAGTTTTGAATTAAGTTTTGTCTACGATATAGTTGGTATTTGCACAAATCTCATTTTAAACATCAAATCATTTTTATCGAGCACATCAAAGCTTGTTTTATTTTTGTACAAATAAAAAGATGTGTCAACATTAAATGCTGTAAATTTTGGATACTAATAAACTCAAATCAGTACTGAGATATGGTTTCTAGTTCATGAATGTTTACATGTTTACAGGTAAAATATCAACAACACTAAATACATGAAGAAAACCATGAAAATCAACCAACAAAATACACATTATCTTATGGCTCTAATTTGCTAAAAATTCAGAAGCATTTAGAAGACTTCATGCATGAATTAGAATGATAAAATAAACGGTAGTTGTGTATATCAACTATTGTGTCAAGTAAAGAGGTCACATTTCAGAAAATAACTTCCTTGCAAATAAAATGGTATTCTAAGGTTAAAATAGATATGTGTATTTCATATCAGTCAAGGTATTGAAAACATATTTGGCAGTTATAAATGTGATAGAGCTAAATATTGTCTTGGTGCTAAAACTCTGTGAAACTTTGTATATGTAAACTATAACCTGCACTTGAGGTATTTCTTAAGTGAAAAAGTAAAAAAGTAAGTAAAAAAAACACTTCACTTGTTATTGGTAAAACTCCATGAAACATTGCATAGAAAACCCATGGTCATATGGTGAAAGGTATCTCAATAGAGAACTTCTTTGGTCATTCAAAGTGCAAAAACATGATGATACTTAAAATAAAACCACTAAATACATCCATGGAAGCCTTCCTATGGTCCATTGTCTTTTCCTTTTTACTTCTCTCTCTCTCTCTCTCTCTCTCTCTCTCTTGTTACTCTTCTATTGTGTAACATATCACTTTCTCTTTCACTGTCTTCCATCCTCTTTCTATTACTATCTTTGACCTTATTCTCTTTAACCCACCCCCAATCTCTCTGTCTTTTCCATCCCTCTCTCACTATCTCTTATTTTGTCTTTCTCCCTCTCCTTGCCACTCTCCAATAACTTTATTCTCTCTTACTCTCTTTCTAATTGCCTGAATTTTCAAGTCAGCTTTAAATCTAAAAATGCTCAGCATCCTGAAGAAACGAGAGAAAGAACCTGTTATGTATAGTCTTTGGCTAAATTTAGAGCTAGAACTACATGTAGTAAGTGCTATAAACCTAATTTGTATTTTCCTCATCGGCTTGATCAAGACTTTCGTTTGAGATAGATGCTTGTACTAATACCTGCCCATTCATGCCTTCAATGATCCTTGCTTCAATGATTTTGATTTCTTCTCTTCCATCTTGGTCTTGGTCCTTGTCTTGTGATTCTTCTTCTTCTTTGATCTGAGATGACACTACTACAGGCCCTTGGTAGTTCTGGGACTGGTGTGACAAGGGGGACCAGGCATAGTTGTGGAATCCTCCTTGAGCATGTTGTGGTGGTCTAGACTTGGCCCAGGTTGGGCTTCTGTTGACCTGGAGTACCTGTAGTGGTAGGGAGACATAACCCATCAACATGAAGTCCAGGAAAGAATCTCTTGTAAATAAATAGG
The DNA here is from genome assembly GCA_003118195.1 of Hemicentrotus pulcherrimus. Classification (NCBI taxonomy): domain Eukaryota; kingdom Metazoa; phylum Echinodermata; class Echinoidea; order Camarodonta; family Strongylocentrotidae; genus Hemicentrotus; species Hemicentrotus pulcherrimus. The sequence goes on along the minus strand of BEXV01000347.1, from coordinate 27,181 downwards.
CTTTGCAGGAAAGAGCGAGTGCTGAGTCTTATACTACATGTGTTTCTTGTATGTTTAAATATTTCAATTCTGTAGCCCACTAAGAGCAGACTGTCAATTGGAGTGGCTTTCTCTGGTAATGTAACATTTTACTTCTACTGTAGATATGAACATACTAGCCGTCGGCAAGTAGATTTTAGTTTCTACATGCACAACATCAACATGCAGTTTACCTTGAAATAGCCTTTGCTTGACCTGGATTGAAGTGTGTTTTGTCATCTAAATAATAGAATTGCTGGATAGAAATGGAATAAAATTTAAAAAACAGATGATGTTGTTTAACCCACCTGTGCGCTAACCTCTTGAACTGTCTGTATAGATGCCCTGTCTACCTCACAGTCTTGATTTAACTTTTGATCTTCTGAGTTACAGATGTCTAGAGACTCATAGACTAAGCTTCTGAGTTCTTCCTTGATTTCATCATGGACTTGGCTCTCACTCTGGTTGTTTGGGAAGTCTTCAACATGAAAAAGAAAAAAATACTTATTTCAAAGAATGCAAAAATAAGAGGAGAGTTTCACAAAGACTAAGATCAAGATAAGGGGAGAGTTTCAATCGAGACTTTAAGTTGGACTTAACTATGGCAGGTCGTTCAACGGTTCATGCCACTATTTTATCTCATTATTTACTGGCATTGGTTTCTCAAGGGGCTTACCAATCGTGGTCACAAATCTACAGTTCATTATTGAAGAAAAAATATTATCTAAAGATCATAAATGAGAGACCAACGGTGAGAGCAAGCAGTGGCATGAATAATGCCATAGTTAAGTCCAATTTAAAGTCGATTTTAGTCTTTGTGAAACACTCCCCTGTTCTGCAGCTTTATTGAGTTTGACACTCAATAACAGTTATGACAGTTTTAGCTGATTTAAATGCAGTTCTCGATAAAATGCAAGAAAAGTAGGATATTGCGCAGAGATTCTTATGTTTATATGAAAATGAAGTTGCGATTTATTTTGGATGCAGAGACTTAGACACAGTTTGGGCAAACAAATATCATACCTTGCATTAAAGGATTCATACATTGCGGTACACATGACAGTTTGGATTCAGTGATTCTAATTTGACAATCTAACTCTTCACAATATCTAACACAGGAATAGGCACAGTGAATCAACTATCAACTTCAACCACACGACTTTCAAATCTTGATTATCGGACTCAATAAATAAAATGCTTTTAATAGAGGGAATAAATGTAGCCGGCTAACCTTGGCTTTGTTCGGTGATATCTTCATTGGTCTGTATCACATCACACATAGTAACATCTTGAGGTTGACCCTGCTCTACCATCTGAATAGATACAGGAGTAGGTTGGCTAGGAGTAGGCTGTTGCTGTCCCTGTATGACTGCTATGTTGTTATTCTGGTTGGTCTGTAGCATGGTTGGCATTACGGCAGAGCAAAAAGCTTGGTTCATAACTACAAAAGGAAAGAGTCGAAGGGTTTATCTCAGTGAAGAAAAGATCTGTTCATAATCACCTAAATGTACCTTCATAAAACAGAACTTGTGATTTGTTGATATTAAAGGCAAAGCTATATACATTTCAACTTTAAAGAAGACAGGATGACAATAAAGGTCTGCAGTTTTAAATTTGTTTATGTAAAATAATGTTCTCAAATCCTGTATAATTTGTACACAAAAACTGATGAATTTAACAAATTGAACTGGCAAATATTTGCTAATTGCTACATTAGGTACCGGTACTGAGAAGCCATGAAGTGTTCAATTCAAAACTATGTATTTGGTGATTTCTTATACATAGCACAACAATCTTACCTGGCTGATTGTTCTGATTGTTGTGAATCATGGCACTGTTTCCTCCAAAGAAAGCTGTCATAGAAATAAAACATAATTATATTAATATTACAAATATTGCCGTTGCTTTGTATCAAATTAAAATTTGTTATAACAATAGTTTTGTAATCATAGACTTGAATGTATTGAAAACAAGCTACTTATTTAAGCATAATAGCATCATTCTTCAACTTTCTCTTAAGTGAGTAGTTTGCGTTATAAAATTCACTACTTGAAATTTAAACAGTTTGAACAATACACAAGAACATTATGATTTAGAAAGTTTCCTGAATTATTGAATCAATAAATTACCTGCATTGTTTGGTAAGTACTGCTGTTGGTTACAAGCTGAGAATCCTGACACATTCCATTGTCCCATATTAACAGGTTGCATAGCTTGTTGAGGCATAGACATCTTCTGACCAGCTATAACATAGCCCACTGTAGGTGCACGATAAGGCTGATAGTACATGTTACCCCCGCTCATCTGTATAGGACCAGTGGGGCCAGGAGAGAAGGTTGATTGCATTGGTGTGGTGTCTGGCATCTCAACAAATGGATATCGCTGGGCAACATGCTGTTGTGGCTGGAAAAATGTTGGGTTGTTTCTGTTGATGTGGTAGAGGGGTGGCATGTAGTCGGTGCGGGTGTTTCCAATGAAGCGTTGCTTACGGCGGGTAGCTTTGAGGGGGTTTGGTGTGCGACGGCGTCTAGGGGTTTTTGTGACAGGAGCATTCTCATCAAAGTCTGCATTCAAGGACCACAGACAGCCTCTCTTCGTTGTTGATTTATCATCTTGGCTGATCTTACGAGATGTGAAGCGTGGTGTCGTCAGAGCATGGCGTATGGAGCTCTATAACATTAACAAAATAAATAGCACAAAATTTTACTGCTCAACGCCCATACAAGCAAGATTATGAAAATGATAAACATTTGAAAATCTGACAGTTCAAGTAACAAATCATGCATTTAACTTCGTGATTTTATATATCAAAGCACATGTCTAGAAAAAATTCTTGCAAATCAATTATATTATGAGCCCATCTTTGATTTTGTATTTTCTAAATAGTTCATCAATTTGGATACAATCAGAATCATAGAAAGGACAAAATATACAATTAGTTTCATTGCATCTTGTGCAAAAGAGTATATAGCTTCAGCTTGTGCACTGTATAGTTCAAAATATCATTCTGGGCTTCATTTTCCTAACATTTCCCCAGGACCCTGGGCCACACTGCATGCTTGGATGTAAAGAGTCTTACTAACCTTCCAACTCTTCCTCTTCTGTCCAATGATATGCTTGTAGTAAGGAAACACCATTCTGCACAGAAGTGGTACATATAATTTTATAGAATTAAGCATCTATTATCCAAAATTATCTTTTAAATCTTGGAAAATTTGTAAAATGTATGATCGTACTGTTAACATGTAAACCAATGAGAAAATCAAATGAGTGATTATATTGTTCCCTCTCTCTCTCTCTCTCTCTTTTCTTTCTCTTTCTTGTCTATATGTGCTCTATACATCCACCTCTCATTTTCTCCTTTGCTATCCTTTCAATCTCTTATTTTTATATTTTTCAATGATATTTTATTTTCTCAACAACAAAATCAAAACATAAAATAATCTGCATGTTAATATTATCATATAGAATATGATTTTACATTCACAACTGAATAATAATAATAACTTACTATTTACATCAAATAAAGCATGAAACATGCATGCATGAAGAAGGCATTAACATAAAAAATAACATTAAAAAAAAAACATGTACTTACTCCATCTCAACATAGACTTGAGAGGGCAGCATTTCCTTCTTAGTGCTCCTTTTGAAGCATTCCACCACCTGTTGTATAAGACCCACTGAGGGGCGCTGAACATGGGCACAATCTATGCCACTAGGGGCCAGAGAGACACCCGTTGATGCATTGTTGTTATAATTGATGAAAGTTGGCATCTGTGGGATAACTTGAGCTGCACCCGGTAAAGATGTGGTATGCCAGATATCAGCAGCCTGAGGGAAGCTCTGTTGCTTACCAAGTGATTGCTTAAGCCTTTTGATAGAAGGAGATGACCGATGTAAAAATATGGGTTGAAAATAGAGCAAAGCAATATTGCAAAACACAAAACTAATATTGCAATATAGTTTTCAAAAGCTCAATATGTAATTCATGTCCAAGTGGTACTACTACCTGTGACATGCAATATCAAAAACAGATTTAGACTAGATGGAATTTAGATTGCGCGCAGTCAAAAATGATGCCTCCGCCAAAGAGCAATTTTACTAACCAAAACAGAACCTATTTGTATTTTGTAAAATTCAAGTTTGATTCTAATCCATCTCTCGGTTTTAATGATAATGCATTCACAAGCTATTTATAGTTATACATAATGAGCCCCATGACCTTTGACCTAATGACCCTTAACTCTAAATCATTTAATTGGCTCTGCAAGATACATACATGACCCAAGTTTGGCAGGAATCCATTGATCGGTTCTTGAGATAATGCGATCACGAGCTATTTTTGAATACATAATGAGCCCTGTGACCTTTGTCCTTCAACAGGTAACCCCAAAATATAATCAATTCATTGGCTCTGTTAGATTCATAGATGACCCAATTTTGGCAGGAATCCATTGACCGGTTCTTGAGATAACGCGATCATATGCTATTTTTGTATACATAATGAGCCCTGTGACCTTTGACCTTGTGACCCCAAAATCTAATCAGTTCATTGGCTCTGTTAGATACATACATGACCCAAGTTTGGCAGGAATCCATCGATCGGTTCTTGAGATAACGCGATCACGAGCTACTATTATATACATAATGAGCCCTGTGACCTTTGAACTTCAACCTCATGACCCCAAAATCTAATCAGTTCATTGGCTCTGTTATATACATACATGATCCCCGTTTGGCAGGAATCCATCGACCGGTTCTTGAGATAACGCGATCACGATATATTTTTGTATACATAATGAGCCCTGTGACCTTTGACCTTCGACCTCGTGACCCCAAAATCTAATCAGTTTATTAGCTCTGTTAGATACATACATGATCTAAGTTTGGAGGGAATCCATTGATCGGTTCTTTAGATAACACGATCACAAGCTATTTTTGTATACATAATGAGCCCTATGACCTTTGACCTTCGACCTCGTGACCCCAAAATCTAATCAGTTCATTGGCTCTGTAAAATACATACATGATTTAAGTTTGGAGGGAATCCATCAATAGGTTCTTGAGATAACGCGATCACGAGAACGGGACGTACGGACAACCAGAAAACATAATGCCTCCGGCTACTTTGTAGCGGAGGCATGAAAATATTATGGGCCCTTATTTTATTACTCCAATATTCTTAATTACGGTACACAAATTTAAAGCTACGGTTATGAATATCAAACAGGTAGAAATATATCAAGCCAAAGATGCTTGTACTGTTGTAGTTCGACTGCTAAATAATTGTGATGTAGCCCTTCCTCTCNTCGATCGGTTCTTGAGATAACGCGATCACGAGCTACTATTATATACATAATGAGCCCTGTGACCTTTGAACTTCAACCTCATGACCCCAAAATCTAATCAGTTCATTGGCTCTGTTATATACATACATGATCCCCGTTTGGCAGGAATCCATCGACCGGTTCTTGAGATAACGCGATCACGATATATTTTTGTATACATAATGAGCCCTGTGACCTTTGACCTTCGACCTCGTGACCCCAAAATCTAATCAGTTTATTAGCTCTGTTAGATACATACATGATCTAAGTTTGGAGGGAATCCATTGATCGGTTCTTTAGATAACACGATCACAAGCTATTTTTGTATACATAATGAGCCCTATGACCTTTGACCTTCGACCTCGTGACCCCAAAATCTAATCAGTTCATTGGCTCTGTAAAATACATACATGATTTAAGTTTGGAGGGAATCCATCAATAGGTTCTTGAGATAACGCGATCACGAGAACGGGACGTACGGACAACCAGAAAACATAATGCCTCCGGCTACTTTGTAGCGGAGGCATGAAAATATTATGGGCCCTTATTTTATTACTCCAATATTCTTAATTACGGTACACAAATTTAAAGCTACGGTTATGAATATCAAACAGGTAGAAATATATCAAGCCAAAGATGCTTGTACTGTTGTAGTTCGACTGCTAAATAATTGTGATGTAGCCCTTCCTCTCTGCAATCTCATGAAGATATGAACCGAGTCAGGCAATGTCAACTTCTTTTAATCTTTTCCATTCATTCTTTGTCTATGTTTACTCATTCTTATTCAGCTTAGTATGAAAGAAGACATTTTTTTTGTTTGTTAAATTGATAGAGAAGATGAATGTGAGGGGTTGATTTTTTCCCTTTTCCTTACCGAGGATCCAGAGATATAGGTTGGACAGCCTGCCTCTGTGTCTGTGAGTTAGGATAAGCTACCAAGGTTTGTTGAGGGTTCCCCTGGGAGTCTGCTTGGTCCTGTGTAACGGCTAGTTGCCAGCTCTGTTGAGGAATGTCTGTTGCAGCGTTTCCTTCAATTGTTGAATAGAAATAGAGAGTTTGAGTAGCCTCAGATTCTAGTTATCTACTGTAGATCTAAAAATAGGATGTCAGTCCCCAGTCTACTTGGATATTCCAACCATACATCTAACCATTAAGGGGGGTAATTGACGAGCACTGCATGAATTCAATCACGGTTTATTTCATCATGCCTACAGATATATGACGTCCTTTATGTTGGGTAGGGTCCACTGTGCAATTATTCTCATAATATGCTTGCCACTTCTATAGTTCTAGATCTATGCGACAGTCAGGGTTTTTTTTTCCAAGCCTACTTTCCAAGTCACATAGATTTTACCCATAATGATAATGATTATAATTCCATTTATATTACACATTTTCATCCAAGGGCATGAACAAAAATCACCACCTACAACATAGATCTAGACTAGATCTAGGTCTAGAGGTCTTGATGGAGATGTTAATAACTTCTTTCTTACCTTCACAATTTCCTGGGACATTGTTTGCTTCTTCCCCCATCGGCGGCTTCGCAATTTCACTTTCTGTGGTTTTCATATCTGGGTTTGTTTATCTGGATCAGCTGATGTAATTTACCATGCGGCACTTCAATCAGTGTAATATACGCATACTAATATATGTAATGTACACGCTATTAATAGGCGCATACACGCAGTTGGCTTTGGAGCAAAATGGCAAATTTGTATTCGATCCTGTGTTATTTTTTGCGCGTAATTAGTGCCGAAAACATGCGCATACGCGTTCCTCTGTGCGTTCAAACACCAGCAAAGTAATTTCATTGGTTGATATCAAGAAGGGAGATTGATGTTACATATATTATCCTCCCTCCCCCTGGCCTATGTTAACTAAGGCAAAAACAAATAATACAAATAAATAAATGAATGAATAAATGAATGAAATAAAAGATTTGAACGTTATATTTGCATTTGTAATTATGTTATTCATCAACAAATTGTCAATAATTAGATGACGTCAACTTTGACTTTTTATAAGTAGCATTTTGCAAACATTTTGATTGATTTTGCACAGGGTTAGGGATTCATTATTCTACTCGACAAAGGGGCATAGAGACAATAATTATCTAGGGCATATTAATTGACCCCATTACTTGACCTTGATAATGCTGCAATGGACATCAACTATAAAGCAGGCCTAAAAAAATCCCAAAGACTGTAACAATGGTTTGTATATAATTTACTTTTCCATAATAAAAAAAAAGTATTCATTTATTCATTTTTATTCTATTTATTCATTCATTTACTTATTAATCAATTTACTAATGTATTTATTAAGCTATTTGTTCATTTGTTTATTTGTTTATGATCTGTTTATTTGTTATTACTTTATTTATTCATCTATCTATATACCTATTTATTTATTCATTGGTCTATTTATTTTGTTTCAATTACGATATAGGCGTGATTGGTGTAAGTTCGGTTACTGGGCCCTATCTTCGACAAAGGTCTGGATACGTCACTGTAGAGCTTGTTACCACCTCAGCTCAATGTGGGTTGGCAAACATGATGTAGAAACATTTAGGCTTCTCACTTTCTTCACCCCCCCCTTCTCTCACACTCTTTCTCTCTATTTATATAGGCCTGCCTATATCTCTTCATCACTTGCCATCTTTACTTTTACGTTTTGAATTAACGAAGCTGCTGGAGTGTCAAGTCTGACAGACGTGATCGCTATACAAGAACCCATTATTATTATTATCATTATATTTAAACCAAAATTAGATTTCACTATTATAGTCTACAGGTAAAAAAAAAAATCTCTCTCTCTTCACTCACCCAAAGTTTTGAAATTGAAAAGTTGATATCCAAATGGTCGGCGGAAGGAAATTCAGCCCCCAGCCCCTCTCCTGACGAAATTATGTGCTGATAAAATTATGCCCATGCGTTGTATTTATATAAAAAATAAAAAAATAAAGTTTAAATCACTCTATGTGGAAACCAGCGCCCTCTTCGTATTAACTGAGTATTGGATTTGCAGCGATTTGTTTATGACTCGAGTTGACTGATGGACTTTGGACTTAAATCCGGGTTGATTATTAACCTTTATTATGACGGTTAATAACTATGTCTATACAAGTCACTGTTTGTGAACCGACACTGACAACACATCTCCAGTGTTACAATTCATGAGGGGGAAGGAGGGAAATGGGGGGGGGG
>BEXV01000346.1:245954-256345 GCA_003118195.1 Hemicentrotus pulcherrimus | reverse complement strand
CTAATGTTAGATATAACACACTGTAGATTATGGGCAGAAATAAGTGGAATCTTGGAGACAATTATAGAGTCACATCTTAGATGGGTAAAAGGTTTATTGGCGCGAACCTAAATGCAGCGCGCGTTACAAAGATATGCGTGCGCGCATCATGTAGTTCGTTTACAATACATGGTTCTACTGTAATAATACAACACTCCCCATTTGATCTGTACAGAAAATTCAATTCAATTCAATTCAAATGAACATTTATTTTCTTCCAAACAATGCAATTTAGGTAGGAACATAAATATAATTAAAGAACATGTATTACAAGGAAAAATGCGCGAAACCAGATAAGCATAATTTGTAATGGGTACGCCTGAATACATAAATACAATTATACATTATAAATGGGAGAAAGGAAGAAAGGGATAGTCAAAGAGGAGTGGAGGATAGAGAGCTTGGAGAAAGAGAAAAGAAGAGAGGAAAAGAAGAGGACTGCAACATAGTAGCTATGGAGTGTATGGCATGCATGAACATAATGGCAAGATATAGGTGAAGAGTCTAGTGTTGAAACATTTGACTGCATGTATACATATAGGTATACTACAAGTACATGCATTTATACAACATAGGCCTATACATACATACATGTATGTTTACATAATTATACACATGCATACAACACATATAAAATATACATCCATATACATCTCTAATACAATATAAATACACACGCGTCAACCTAATTAGGTATAGGGATAATACTTATGCATTGTAATTTAAAATGATACATTTTTTAAGCTTCCAAGAGAAGCTTAACAGAGATACAGATTTCCTCATAGGTTCAGGTAGATCGTTCCAAAGCTTAGGAACTGTGAAACGGATATGATTTTGAAAAATTATTTCAATTTTCTTAGTTGTTGATGATGAAGGACTTTGTTTGTATCATACATTGGTTGTGTAAAAACATAGGTGCGATAACTATGTGCAGGAGGCATTTATAATAATTTATATTTTCTATGTGGAAAGTAGAAATGTATAGCGTTTTTTTCCATATTCTTTTTTTGTTTTTGTCGAGACAGTATATTTGAGGAATAGTTGCGTTGTCTTTGTATTTTGTAAAATGCCCTTTTTAATGATCCTGGAATTTTATAGTTCATCAGAAAAACTTGGGCATTTTGTTAAGATGAAATGCTATAAACCTTTCTTTTGGATGAAAAACCATGATTACGCACAGTGTTTTATACTTGTTCACTCCACAGGTATCTACGGTGCAGGTTGCCTCATCACAGAGGGGTGTCGTGGAGAAGGTGGATACCTCCTTAACAGCGAAGGTGAGAGGTTTATGGAGAGGTACGCCCCCACTGCCAAGGATCTCGCTTCCAGGGATGTCGTCTCAAGGTCTATGACCATTGAGATCAGGGAAGGAAGGTGAGAATTAGTTTAGGGTTCCCATCCATCCTGTATTACCAGGAAGACTTGGGAAATAGTCAGGGATTAGGACGAAGATCTGGAAATTTAATGCGCCCTTAAGGAAAGTAGCCATTTCTAAAAATATTTTGTCTTGTATCAAAATAGCATATCCAATGGATGATGGGCTATAGCATATCCAATGGATGATGGGCTATGGTGGCTTCTGGACTTTTGGAACCCTTTCAGGGGGAAATCTGGGAATTTGGGTTTCATAAACCGGTGGGATTCCAGAGGATAGGAATACTGAACATTAGAAATTGCATGACTTTAATCCTGAGAAGCAAAGTTGTTAAAACCTCCCTCTCTTGTTAATCCTGTCTACATTTTCCAAGATAAGACCATACAAGGTTGTTTCTGTATTTAGCTAATACAATAAAGCTACCAGCACGAGGTACACTATTGTGGTTTTGTTGAATACAGCCTTGTTCATGAAATATAAGACTGTCACAGTTATTGTATTGATTATCTTTACCTTTTGTTTGCTGTACTAATGCTATTATATTATCAAGAATATATGTTCTTTAAACAATGTAATGTACAGTTAAATAAACCATTCATACCCGGTTTAAGTTCTGAGTAGTGAAAAATCGATTTTGCCTGATTATTTTTTTGAGAATGTGACATATTATAAAGCTTACATCTAAAGTATTTAACAAGGGTCCTAATTCAACCTATCCACCTTTTATTCTCGTGTCAGAGACAACATACCCCCAAAAAAGAAATTAACCAGAAGTATGAATAATTCTGCTGTTAACTGTACATTTGACAAATTGTGACACATGATGATAACCATAATCCCTTGTTTGTACGTACCTTCAAGGGGCTGTGGACCTGACAAGGACCATGTGTACCTCCAGCTCTCCCATCTCCCACCAGAACAGCTGGCCATGAGACTGCCAGGCATCTCAGAGACAGCCCAGATCTTTGCCGGTGTGGACGTGACCAGGGACCCTGTCCCGGTGCTTCCCACAGTCCACTACAATATGGGAGGGGTACCCACTAACTACAAGGGACAGGTCAGTATAAAGGGCTTATCAGACCATAAATCGGAGCTTAAGGCCCATCTGTGCTTGTTTGGCCAGGGAGATATTAGACCTCTCTGCAAGGTCACTGGCAGGTGGTTATCTCATCAAATCAGCTCTCAATTAACATCAGCAAAAGGGGATCATGGGGTGAGAACATGCACTGATTAGGCATTGTTTGCTATGTAGAGGGCGCAAATAGCTATTTGCAGTGCAGTGGGGCTTTAACCCTTTAACCCAAAGAAATTTGATTCCAACAAGACAATAAAATTGTTGAGGCAGGCTAATTAGCATAAATCGTTGAGGTCTGGCCTGCAACAATGATTTTTCAATAAAAATAAGAGAGGAGCAATTTAGTAATGTTTTCCTGTGAAAATGATCAATATCGTTATCCTTTAGATCTGACTAGCCTGTAAAACCTCAAAACTTGTTATCCCCCAAACTTATGAACTAAATGTAGATGAGTGGTTTGTGATATTCATTTATTTGTTAGGTCTCAAAGTTTACAAATATGACATTTTTGTTTCAAAAACTTTCAAAATACAATCCAGAGCGATGGTTAGATCATCTCCTATTCATATCTTCTATTTCATTCTGATGATTGTAGGTGCTGACATACAGCGATGAGAATGGTGATACTGTTGTCCCCGGTCTGTACTCCTGTGGAGAGGCTGCCTGCGCCTCTGTCCATGGAGCCAACAGACTAGGTGCCAACTCACTGCTTGATCTGGTGGTCTTTGGACGTGCCTGTGCTCACACCATCACCGAGGAAAACAGGCCTGGAGAGAAAATCCCAGACATCAAAGCGGTAAGATTGGACAGACATAATTCTTTTGGGGGGTATTTTGTTTAATAAGTTTTCATGTTTGTTCATGTTTTAACACTCATAAGTGAACATGAATGACTTTGAATTTGATCAGGTAGAGAAAGCGCATACCAGTCGTAGCGTAGTGAGCTTGGATGGAATTTATTAATGTGTGTTCAGTTTCTATTTCTTGTTTATGCTTCTTTACCTTATTATTTATAACATTTGCTCGTGAAATAAAAGTGCTAGTATTATGCTTCAAACAACCATTTTCAATACCGGAAAAATGAATTTCATATTTTTCAGAAAAAACAAAGTTGGATTCTAGAGTGGAAGAGTGCGTTTAATGTATCCCCCATGAAACATCTACTTTTATGAGACTTAATGCCTTTGTTATCGTAGTAAAATATATCAAGATCATTAATGAGCATCAATTTTCATATTTGTTTTTTTACTGAATTTGTAATGATTTTCAAAATTTCTAAGCATCATAACATACATGTACATGTACAGTCATTCCCATTTACTACATAATTAACCATTCATGAATATTTATAGTCAATAAGTCACTTCAGAGCTAATATCTGTGCATTGGCAGGTAAAGGTCATTTGTACAAAACTGTCACAGCTATCTATGCACCATTGGTACATTCTATGATACACAGGTGGAAGTATTCCTTTCAAGAGGGCAAACACAAAAGGTTTTCATGAACCACCTCAATCCCTTTGGCAGGCAGTGATTTTTCTAAAATGCAAAGTGGGACGTCCCCATGTGTAAAAGATATGTGGATATATAGGGATCATTTGTACAAGTGCTATCTTCAAAGTGGCCTATTCCTTTCACGATGAACAATGAAATTACATGACCAGGGGGTTGTTTCACAAAGATCCTAAGTTGGACTTAACAATTACAGAAAGCTGTTAGCATCTTTGTCAATATTTTGTAAAAGTTATTTTAAAAGGCATCCAATCGTTGATTCAAATCATTCTTATTTTCTATCATCAAGGAGATTCATGTTCTTGAAGTGGAATTTATAAAGTCTAAAATACTAGAATTTTTGCTTCTGAATATATTTCATTATAAGGCTACAAATGGCTCTCCATAATGTTGAAGTCCAACTTAGAGATAATTTCAACATCAGATCTTTGTGAAACACCCCCAGTACTCAACATCATCTGTAATGCATTAATATTTTCTCATTGTCCCTTAGAATGCTGGTGAGGTTTCAGTGGCTAACCTTGACAAGCTGAGGTATGCTGATGGTGATATCAAGGCTGCTGAACTCAGGCTTCAGATGCAGAAAGTAAGAACAGACTCATCAAATATTGCCACATTTAAAGACCATGAAAGATTGCATTACATTTTAAATTGCACTTATTGACACATAAAAAAGACAACAGCAGGAGGCTAGTCAAGTAAAGTTAACATTGCTTTGATTATTGAATAGTTACTTATATGAATCTGAATTGGGATATGACCTTGGTTTATGCTTCGCTACGTGAAAGTATGAAGTATTGACTGATACTTTTCAGGCTATTCCTGTTTATATTGGGTATTGTTCTTGTATACCCAACGTGGTTGACTCTGTATCTTCGATGTCTCTTGAACAGACCATGCAGAACAATGCCGCAGTATTCCGGACAGGAGAGACATTGTCAGAGGGTGTTGAGTTGATCACCGATGTCTACAAGAACCTTGACAACATCAAGGTGAGTCGACGACTTCAAAAGAAGTTTCGGTTCTGGGATAGGGTATAAATATGTTTGTTTGACCTTTTTCATTAATTTTATGTGAAGTGTGAAAGAGTATCATTGGAAAAATTAATGTCCCCTGAAGAGGATGGCTCTTCAAATGGGATCCTATTTGAAATGGGACAAGTACCAGCTGAAGGTTGTAAACCACACTTTAGAGAGTTAATTCAATAAAGTGCAGTCTAAAACTGTTTCAGAGGGAAGGAAGGAAATATGCTAATGAAATGTTGAAATATATTACCTACCTGAGAATGTATTTTTTATGCCTCCGTTACGAAGTAGCCGGAGGCATTGTGTTTTTTCGGTTTGTTATCGCGTTATCTTAAGAACCTACTGATGGATTCCTACCAAACTTTGGTCATGTATGTAAGGGTTGTTTTACAATCAGGGTACACACTTTGTCTCACTTGGGGTTAAAAAAAACCAGTTCCTTTGATTCTTTTGAATTTTTGTTTATGTGTTGTTTTTTTTTTGTTTATAGTTTGATAACTCGATGATATGGAGTCAGAATACAACTCAATTTTTCAAGTGCAAAATGGTTCAATTTTGCATCTTTTCATACCACAAAATGATGGACTGACAGCATGAAGTTACTATTAAATAAAAAAAAAACAGAGCAGTTCGACCATATATTCTGAGCTGAACAGCTACATATGGTAAGGGTGCTTCTGCAAACCAACTTCCAGAATAAAAGGATAGATGGTTTTTGAAATATGTGGCGTCAAAAAATTGTTCGGAGAGGATATTTGTTTTGACATGTTGTTGGAACTGCCTGATACAATTTTTGATTCATTATTTCATAGCATAAATGAAACTGGATATAGATCTATGTAAGGTTTATTAGAACATATTTTTATGATCTGCATATAGATCTTTAATCACCCATCATAGATTTTCCCCCTCGCTTTACGACTTAGCGGTACTAAAAACTGGATTCACATTGTACTAAATATTGTCAGAAGGTACATGGACAATACTGTGATTATGTAGTTCAGGGGTGACAGTGAGCACTAAAAGAATGTTTTTCCCCCATTAACCACACCCTCCTTGAGTAAAAAAAAAAGAAAAAAAAGAAGAGGATTCTGGGGTGGGGGGGAATGGCATNGTAATGGCATTTAACGACATTCCCCCCTTTTGAGTAAGAAAATTGGGAACTAATGGGGGGAAATCTGGATAAAATTGGAAAGAAACAAATATTTATTTTAAATCTGGAAAAAATAAAAAATAAGTAGGGCCTAAAAGAATTGATAAAGAAAAAATAAGTAAGAATCAAATTGGGTAATTATCAGGTCTGATAGTTACAAGTTCTTAGGAATAGTTAATCATATATCAGTGTTTTGGAGATTTTACATGCTTTACACTAACATTTGGAGAGGACATTATATTTTGACATATGATTGGTTTATGCTCATAATCCATATTTCCTTATAAACACAACAATACTATGTGTGCAACTTAGATATGTACAATCTAAGACAGAAGTTTTATGTCTCATGAACAAAATTTGTGGACATGCCCCTTATATCACTCTGCCAACTAAACATCTAAACTGGCAGATATTTGCCATACAATATACAAGGCCCACAATGTTCTCAGTACAATTGTCTGAAAATCAAGACGATTGCTTTTGGGCTCTATAGCCCTAAAGTCGATTTGACAACTAATAGTCGTTATTTTCCCACTTGAAGACATGTTCAAGCCCCACCTTTTCTAGGGAAATTCTAAATTAGTATTATCTTTCAAATGCAGTTGGAATTTAACTTTTTCATTATTTGTCCTGCAAATGGGACATAGTACCTTTAAGGATGCATGGTGACCCCAATGTTTTTGTTAATATTTTGATAGAGTATGAGTCAGTAATATGATTTCATGTCTCATTTGACCCTTAACCCATAGCCTGCCATGAGGCTGCATGCACGCCACCTATTGAGTGCCATGTGCGTGCAAGGGCGCTTTTGTAAGAGCAGTTATTGTTCATGCTCATTGGGCTGTGCTGTGTGTTTTGCACTCGCTATTCATAGAACTGTCGCATTAATCAGATTATCTCTTAAACAACCTGGCACACTGGGGATTAGCCCTGTGGCACGATAAGAGTTAACTAACTCATGACGTCATCATAATGGCCTCCAAACTCAAAATTTCAATTTGCATATTATGACGTCAGCATATTTTTGGAAAATTGATTGTATCTCTGTAAATATTGATTGATTTTCTTCTAAATTTTGATATGTTCTAGCCGAGATACTTTCTACAAATAAAAAGATTTTCATTTTGACAAAGGCATCATAGCGTATTTTTGCAATTAAAGGAGGCATGTCAATATTTCACATTTTGCATGTATTCTCTATGGGACATGACTTCTCAAATCTGGATTCTACATTCCTGTCTTTTGCGAGCAATATCATCATCATGATCCTCATTGTTAACATGTCTATATAACTTCTCCCTTTTTGTCTTGCCTGCGTTGCATAATGCGAGACATAGGCGCCGCTTTTCAGATTACAAAGTCAAGGTCAAAGGTCATTTCAGGTCAACAGACTTGTACTATGTTGTAGCATCAGCATTGAAAACTTAACCCGAGGTTAAGTTTTTGAATTGTTTATATAATTTTGAAAGTATAAGTTCTTAGTCAATGAAACTTGGACTATAGGATTATCAAGTATCCCCAATCATGTGAGTAGAATTTCAGGTCACTAAAATAATGTCAAAGGTCTTTTAAGGTCAACAAACTTGGACTTTGTTGTGGCATCAACATCAAGATTTTCAAAATGCTTCTTCTTCGTATTTTTCAGCCGATTTTGATTCTGATTGTTTCATATGATAGGGCTAGGAGGGGGATTTAAAACTCCTACACAGTATTGTGAAATTCATTATCTATGCTAATTTATGCAAATTTATTCGAAATCACAAAAAATGCTTCTTCTCCTTCATTTCTCAACCGATTTTGATTTGCTTTGCTTTATCTGGTAGAGCTAACTTTGGTACACTAAACTTGTACACCATATTTTGAAAATTGTTCTCCATTTATTAATAATGGTAATTTATGCAAATTTATTCCAAAAATTATTTCTTCTCCCTCATTTCTTGACCGATTTTGATTTTAATTGCCTTATCTGGTAGAGCTAAATTTGGAACACTAAACTTTTTCACAGAATTTTGAGATTTTGCTCTATTGATTAATTATGGCAATTTATGCAAATTTATTCCAAAAATAACAATAATTGCTTCTTCCTCATTTCTTGACCAATTTTGATTTGGTTTGAAATCTATCATAAAAACTGACCACCTAATTCGTCCCCATGACTAATTAAATTTCTAGTTTTAAACTAGAACTAAAATTGATGCATTTCTATGAGAAAACTAATTTTTATCCAGACTGTACTTTCTCAAAAAATCTGTAAATTGTTACAAGTGTACCAGTACATTAAAGTTTTTTGTAGGTACATCTTTCTACTGAATTTGATTTTGTTACGAGGTTATCATTATAATTTTTCTTGAATTAATTCTAATGTCAAAACGGGTCCCTCATGGAAGACTGCCACTGTTGAGGAATTGTGCTGCTCTGTAAAATTATGTGAACTAAATTAATAGATGATGAAGGGATAGTTGAGTTCTTGTTTCAAATTGCAAATGCCTTCAAAGTGCATGGTTATTGCACTTATTCTTATGACATTTCTAGTGCTCTTTTAGGACCTAAAATTGCTATGAAGGTAATTTTAGACCCCCAAATGTGTGAAATTTAGCCAATACAATCGTACAAACTCAGCTCCACTCTCAAAAAATATGGTGACTGTTAATTGATTAATTAATAATAACATTACACGGGCCGGCTGGTTGTGCGTATTATACCGGTTACCAACACAAAGCCAACATTGGTGTTGCCTGGAATAAAATCTATAAGGCGGTATGTCATTTTTTAGTGGCTGGTTCAAATTATCTAATATTTGTGGGGCACCCCAAATATTAGAAATGGTTATAGTTAAGGATATTTCAGCCGTCTCTGAACCGATTCTGATCAAATTGTCTGTTCTTTCAAATTTGACACTCAGTTTTTATCTCACAAAAAAATGATTTTGTGTAGTGCCCTCTGCAACAAAACTCAACTATCACTTAAATAAATAAATTAATGAATGAATATATATATTAATGTTTTTTTGCGTTTTTTTTAGATAGTGTAATAGATGAATTAGTGAATGAGTAAATGTATGAATAAGAAAAGGAACAAGATAACAAAGAAATATCTGGGTGTGGTTCTCTATTCAGCTCTTTGATCGTGGCATCGTGTGGAACACAGATCTGGTCGAGGCCCTTGAGCTACAGAACCTCCTGTTGAACTCGGTCCAGACGATGTACAGCGCTGAGGCACGCAAGGAGAGTAGGGGAGCCCATGCTAGGGAAGATTTCAAGGTTAGTTTCGATGAACTTTGCAAGCTCCAGGGATATCGCTTTTAGGTTTAATAGGATTGGGCTTACGGTGAGAAGAAGCAGGAGGATGAGGGGGAAATAATGGGAGAAAGAGGTAGAAAAAGAAAATGAAGAAGAACAACACGAAGGAGGATGGGAGAAAAAAAGACGAAGGGAGAAGAAAGGAAAAAAAAAGAAAGAAAAGGAAGTACAAGAAGTAGGAAGAGAGGAAAGGAGGGAGAAGTAGAAGAAGAATTTAAAAGAAGAAGGAAGAAGTGAAGGACAGAAAGAAGGTAAGAAAGAGGTTTTGAGAAAAGAAAGACAAAAAGAGGTAGTAGTGAAGGTAATACAAGCAGTAATTGAGTTCACTGAACATTATGCATACACTTGTATATCTTGCCCTCCCACATCTGCAGGATCGTGTTGATGAGTATGACTTCAAGAAACCCCTTGAAGGCCAGGAGAAGAAAACTTCCTCAGAACACTGGAGAAAGCATACTATGTCACACATGGATGAGCACACCGGAGAGGTAGGTTTATTCCACTTTATCCTTCCAACATTTTACAAAGTCATGAGAAGCTTTGTGCAATGTTCAAGATTAGAGAACCTTTGCATGTAGAGAGCAGTTTGAAGGCTTTCGTCTGAATTTAAGTCCCGTCATCTCTCTGTTTCAAGATATTTAGGATTTATAGTGGACGTATATAGGGTGCTCAAACATGTCATGGTCTTATATCACACTACATGCAATTGAGTCAAGACATATGACACACCGTTGGCTGATTTGTTCACAAGTCTTAAATGGATGACACTAGACAAGTGGTTTGAGTTAAGTCGCGTTATGATGATATATAAATGCGTTCATAACTTAGCACCTTCTTACCTTCAGGTAGGCTTAATCAATCCTAATGATGTACATGAGCATCATACAAGGCAAATAGACAGTGGATGTTTA
>BEXV01000346.1:180233-220989 GCA_003118195.1 Hemicentrotus pulcherrimus | reverse complement strand
CCCCCCCCCCCCCCCCCCTTGGTGTATCTCTCTCTCTCTCTATCTTATACATCTCACCCTTTTCTCTCTCTCTCTCTCTCTCTCTCTCTCTTTCTCCCTTCCGTCCTATCATGGTGAAGATGACCTCGATTAATATTATTTTTAACGATTTCCTCTCCGTTTTTTCATAAACAACCTCAGAATAGATGTCTGCATGGCCGTCTGCACAAAGTCATCGGTAAGAGGGTTTAAGAATTCTGGGTCAGTCAACCGATTTTCCAAAAATGGTCTAAGTTGGAACGATAACTTCAGGACGTCTTTTTATCTATGATAATATCTGTAAAATGAGCGCTCATCATCTTGAAAGCTCTTTCGGGAGAATAACGTGTTTAAGAATCCAGGGTATTCAAAATTATGTGCAGAGGAAAATGCTTCGGAACATCTCAAATTCTGGTCGGAAATTTTCCTTGACATTTCTAGGCCTGAGTTTTTTTTTGTCGGGTGGCAGGTTTAGGAAATGTTGCCACAATAAGAGTAATGTATTAAGTTAAAAATAGGGTTTTGTAGATCACTATCTATGAATATTTCGGCTAATCTTGTTTGAAGATCTAAAGAAAAGAAAACTCGTGCAACACTTGTCACATGTTTTCTCCTCTTTAGTAAACACCCGTTGTTGTTTTTAACACCCCCCCAGCCTTCCTGCATCTTTCTCTATCGCCTTTCTCCTTCCCCCACCCCCTCTCTCTCTCTCTCCCTTAAAACATAACCACTAAAACACTGCCTTCCATTAACACTGTCCAGTGTTTAATTTTTCGATTCTCCTGCCGCGCAAATTTCACTTTCCTTTTCAAATATCACTTTACCTGCACTTGAAGTACAGGTGGGTACTGCCAACAACTTCATTATTCCAAATTTCATACCCATTGTAAAATGTATGTTATTTTGTGTATGTGTGTTTTTCGTAACTAAAAATAATGTTAACTGGACTCGCTATATTACAGAGTTTGATGAATACTTACAGATGTATAACACTGCTTATCTCCTGACCCAAAGTAAGATATCATTCACATTATTAAGAACCGTAAAACGGGACAAATCAATTTTGACATACTTAAAAAATTACAAAACCTGGTAAGGGTATGATTAATTTAGTTGTAATTATTGTATATTTTGCAGGTGTAACTTGTGTACATGTGTAATGGTAATGGGTGTTACAGTTCAAGCTGAGAGATTAAAAGAACAAAATACAAAACAAACTTTCCAACTCCAGCAATAATTATGTATTTCATTTCTTTTAATAGCAATTTTATTTGAAAGTACACTTTACATATATAGTCTATATCCCACAAAATAAATATTCACTCTATACAATCAAATTGGTTGCGCCAAAAGACACAGATTCTTTTTCATTTTACAAATGTGCACAAAAAGTCCTCATAAAAATAAATAGATACGAGTGTCAAACATGTGCATATATGTGTTCATTTCATAAACATACCAGGCATACCATATTTGTCTGCACTACTAAATTTGTAAGTCTGTTTTAGCATTCTATTATATATTATTGCCTTCACAGTTTGCAAGAACACAATGCATACCAGAAACCAGAAAACATTTTCAACATGGACATGAAAATTCCACACTGCTTTTACAGATTAAATCATTGAAAAACGGGTTGTGCTCTACTCTTTACAAGATAGTGCAGCTTAATATCAGCAGGCAGGGGGTACAGAATGCAGGAATAATCATCTACATGTACCAGTACATGTTTTATACAGTTTCACCAATATGTTGGATAATCAAATACAGATTTCAGTAGGCTGTCGGAGTTCATTCTATCTATCTCTGTAGGTCCCATAGCTTTGGGGCCATTGGGGTGACATTAATGATGGTCTCAATACTTCAAGGAAAAGGGGGAATGGGGGCATTTTTGAAAAGCTTACATGTAAAGATATATAAAGAAAGCAACTGAGAAAACAGCCTAGTTATGTGAACTGACCAACCCTGTGTGAATTTTCCCACATTCAATCATTTTAGATTACGTGGGCACACAAAATCAAAGTTGTGTGTAACCGTTCGTCCACTTGCAAAGTAATACGATGATTCACTCTCTGAAATAAATTTCCTGTAAGCTAGCTGCAAGTCTGATGGAATACATTTGCAGAGTCATTAGATGTATTCTAAAATAGATCTCTCTTTCTCTTTAAGTTAATATCAAAGTACTACACAAATTACATGTAAATTGCATTTTCTGGTCATGCATACATGTACATGTAATTGCATACGGTATGCTGTTAAAGATAATAATAGCCATGAATATTGGTGATTGACAATGACTTTCTGTATCACTTGTTTTGACAAACAACAAAAGCACTGGGCAGAATAATAAATACATTTCCCTTGGTACAGTTTTGTAGCTATGAAAGGCACACACCAATGACCCACATACTCAACACACTGTGTAACTACTACTCATCACCGAGTCCCTGTCTAATTTTTAAATGTCATAAGTGTATATTGATTGCTGAATATATGTATTCCTTGTGTCACACACATCCATGTACCAATCGTCTGTTGAGAGCCAGAAGGGAATAAACTCTGTGTTAAAGTACCAGTATATGAACTAACGCCCTTCTGGCTCCTAATACAGGAATCGTCACTGTGCATTTTAGTCAAGCTATTTTAACATTCCTGTAGTGGATTTGTAGTTTGAGAGAATCTGGCTTTATAAAGCACATACATGAACATTATTTACTTGGAGTCTTGATAAATACACATGCTGTGTAGTTTTGTTGAATTGTGTTGGATTTTGTGATGATTACTTCTAACTTTCAAAAATAACCAGAAATCAAGATTTTTAAACCTTAAAGCTTTACAGACAATTGGCCTTGATCTACTGTACACTAATACAATATATCATGTTTCATTGTTTGTGTAAAGAAATAATGTCTTTCACAAAAACCTTTATTAATACATTCAAAATGACTTCTTTTTTCCTTCCTTTGAGTGATCCTCATGAAATCATAATTGAGAGCCATTATCACTATTTGATATATAAAATATTTTATTTCCACTCTTACAAAATTATACATCCATGATCATATTGAACATAGCTATCATTACAAAATGAAAATGATATGGGTCAAAGTGTCTTTTTTTTCTTTGGCCACTTCTTACTGCATGAAATAAGCCAATGAAGACATATATAAAAATGGATGTATCGACTCTGACATAATAAATGAGCACTGTCATTCAGTTAGAAATAGCCGCTGCCAGAAAATAATAATGTTCAAGTGCTGTTTACCTGTAATCCCATATTAATACAGAGGTAAAACTTCTGACAATAACAAACACAGGAAGCAAAAAAGATGGAGGTCATGTGACCTATACAGAATAGTGAAAGACAAAACAAAACATGTTTACAACTTGTCACACAAAAGTCTTTTAAAGATAATAAACAACCATTTGATTTAGCTGCAAAATAAAAAAACCTATTTCATGAATAACAAATTAGGATTGTCTATTGATTCAAAAAATTATTTAAAAGCACCCTGGGACTTGACAGCTTTTATCCTGTCAAAGATAAGTCAAATGGAAACATCAAATTTTCATTTACGTCATTGCACTACTATTTGTTTAGTTAAAAATATACAACCACGTAATGTATTTGATTTCAGGCTTGTTAACTGCACATTCGAAATAACATGTTATACAAGTGTATTTTTGTACTAAACATGACTGCATGCGAGTCATGCAGTCTACATTTATTATATTTTCTAAACAACCTGCAAGTTCTAAGATTTTGCAATAAGTGTTACCTCTGAGTCTCTGACAAATGTCTTACCAGTATGCAAATCATGAAAATCCTTTCTGCTTCAATTAATGGTTGATTTACCTGTTCTTGATAAGCACACAACTTCATGTACCAGTATATCATTTTTGACATCTTTGTTTCTTAACCACAACAACAACAAAGGTTTTATGAAACACATTTATATACATTTATATATATGTACATGTACATGTATGTACATACACACATATATCATCAATGCAGAGTTATCATAAAGTGGCTTCAACATCAATGATATCTTGTAAATGTAAATTCATGATGCCTCAGTTACAAATACTGGTTCACTATTTGAAAGTCAGAGTTTGGAAATACATTGTAAGACTACCACTAGGTGTTTGTTGTTGTTGTTGTTTTCTTTCATGTGAACTGAAAATTGCAGGGCCAATAAATGACATACATGTATGTGAAACTGTTTATCATGATATCAGACATTAGAAAGGTAATTAGCATGTCTACCAAAAACAGGAAGAGTGGAAGTATATCCTTAGCAGTAATCCACAGCTTCATCTATAAAGGGGATGGTTAATCTTTTAATTGATGAATATTAGGGTCATATGCTTCTGAAGACAATCTCTTGACCGACAGAAGTGTCATGATACATTAGAAACATGATTAGCTCGTTAACCCCTTTGGTGGGGGTAAATTACTGTGATAAATTATTTCCTTTGTGTAGCTTGACCATTCATGCTAGCACATACATTTTGATTATTATTTCCTGATGTATGTTAGGCATTGTGTTTGCCCGATCACAATTTTTATAAACTTTATGAATATGATGACTAAGGATGTCCACCAGTTTAGTGGTTGCCCAATTTAGAATGGTATAATGCCAAATTGATATGTACATGTACCTGTACATAAACATGAAGTGTGCTTCCCTGTATTTAAATTTTTATGCTGAGTAGAACTTTATATTTCACACTATAATATCAACATCCTTTTCAAATATTAATATCAAGATCCTTTTCAAAATTAAGTAACATTATTTGAAAGTAATTTTGATGGAAAACAATTCAAAAACTTAAAGAATACTTCTGGAGGGAGAGGATGAATAAATGATTAAAATAAATTAATTGACATATGTTGTTTTTTATGGCAAAATAAAAACTTGAAATATATTATACAAAAATTTACCGTACATGTACCCTCGATGCCACATCATTCTTTCTGCATAACAAAAGTTGTGCTGACGTTTTACGTCCAGTAACCCCAAATAGCAGCATCCAATTCATAAATATTTAACAATGAAAACTGTGAACTTCAACTTTTAGAGTCAACACTGAGGGTATGGATTTTTTTACAATCTGCATGGTCATTTTCAGCTTGTGTTCATTGACAGATTGTCAATCATTGAGCAAGAGAGAAATAAATAAATAGCTTGCTTTATGAATACACACATTCTAATACACAGCATAGCTACACACTGTATCCTTGGCAGTTACAATTACCGGTACATATGATATACATGTACATACATGTAGAACGTTAAGGCAGCGTGGGTTAAAGTATTATTCAGGTTCTAAATAAATACCTGTGACATGACTATCTTGTGAAAACACTCACGGCAGTCTATTATTTGGCAAATGTGTAGTGTGTGAATACTAGTCAAAATAGCAACAACACACAGGCCAAGAGGCTTGTGTCATTTTCATGAGTCAATAAGAGAGAAAAATAGAAAAGTATGAATACCTTAGCAAGCTGGCATGCAATCTACTAGCACACATTGCATCCATTCTAGTTTGTACATAGGTTTCTTACCGACTTTAAATCATATATTAAGACTGGGATAAACTCATCATAAACAATGACATCATTGTCATCTTTTACTTCATTCTGAATGCTCTCCTAAATGCCCAGTAATCTGACAAAGTAAACTGACAAAGAATAAATTTGACCTGAACTACCAAATTTACAGTTTTATACACATACAATGTCAAAATATATTTACATTCACAATGATGATGGTAAGGGTCCTATAGGCTATCTACTACCACTACATTTCTTTTCCAAATAGTCGAGATAGCCCTGGGCTTTGTGCACAGCTTTTTTGCGTTCATTCCGTACAGAGGCATCTCCATGGGCATCAATATTGTCCAGACGGAGTACTTGGCGTGTGAGGAGTTCTTCCAGTTTAAGATATGCTGGGTCAGACTTAGAACCTGTAAAGCTTTCTGCCTCGTTTCCCAACTTAGCGATGAAAGTCATGATGTCAAATATTTCCCTTAGTTCTTTTGGATGCTGCGACGATACATCCTCTTTTTCGCTAGCTGGCTTTGAGTTGACATCAATGGTCTTTGACGATGCTGTCTTAGTCGTCTTGTGCTGCGTTGCCGGTGAAGTTCTGGGTGGTGACTGTGCTTTACGAGGGGCACCGCGGAAAGCTGTTCTTGTCTGTCCCACTCCCCTTGATGGTACCTGGCTCTGAGATTGACGCTCTGGGCCGGATGACGATGATAAACCATCTTCAGTGAACTGAGGAAGATCTCCGGAGACAATGACATTGGGTAGCTGAGGTGATGCAACAGTTGGTGACCCTTGCTGTTTGGCACCAGTATGCGATGGCACTTGATGATTAGCCTGGTATGCCCTCTGATTAATCAGACTCTCATGAGGGTAGGGAGGAACAGGAGGTGGTACATGAGGAAAATCACTACTCTGTTGGTTGCTTCCACCACGTAGCACTTGAATGGGTATAGAGATCGGGGTCTGGTGACCATTAAAATTCCTCATGGAATTGGTCATGCCACTCCTAAGCTCTGGACTGCTGCTTCCAGAGGAGGATCCATCGTGCTGCTGCTGCACGTGGATCGGAACAGTATATGTTTGACTCCCATTGGGTCTGCCGTTGCTCTGCTGTTGCAAGTGTGGTGCTGCGTGTGTGTGCTGCTGGGGTGGCATCGGTCTTGCATTGGACCTTACTGCTCCACCTCGCTGCAGGACACTCCCAGATTGCTGCAGAGGAGCTCCTCTTCGGCTCTGGCGCGGACTATGCATGGTGACTGGCCTCTGGATCATGGAAGTAGAACCCATTCTACGGCTGCTCTGTGGACTCACCATGCTTTGATTGACAAACTTGCCATCCACGATGGGGAACTCCCGATGGTGGTTTTTGGGGCTTGCACTACCTCCATGCTCTACATTAACGGGTCGGTTCTGCCAGTAGTACTGCTGTTGGCTTGTAGGAGTTTGATGAGAGTGGTGGGGAACTGACTGGACGTACATATTGGCACAGGAACCGTCATTCACAGGCTAAAAGATAAAAAGTTTGAAAAATCAAATAAATCATTCATTAAAAATACAAAGAACTACTCTTTTAACACAAAAATAAAAAAGATGTTTGCTAAAATCTCAAGAAGACAAAGAAAAGAAAATGAAGTACCGGTACATGTACACATACAAATGTCCTCCATAAAGAATATAAAATAAACAATTCACCATTATGCACATTCAGGTGTTCACATTGAAGTTTTTGTGTTCCCATTTATTGGCAGAACCCTAGAGAGTACTAGGGAGGATGTTATCTTAATATTTGTAAGATGTGATGTTAAGAAGAATGAATTTGTTGTCAAAGTTGTTTTTTCAAAGTTCGTTCCCACTCTGTTCATGTTGCACGATTATCAAGTTTTTCATGCAGTGTACAATTCAACCTGTCATGCACAAATTTACAACAGGAAATATATTTTCAACCAGTTTGAAATGATATTTTGATCATACATGTACACACCAAAAACTGCTGAGAACTTGAGCCGGGGATCCTCATGAGAAACAAAATATATCCAGAACTCTACCGTACAGGAATCACAACGTCAAAATAAAAAAACAGCAGTTAACAGTATGTGTTCAAACCAACTTTCCAGACTTTCTCTAAGTCCAGGCAATGTAAGTTAAAGTTTGCCACACAAAGACAGAGAACCTGACAGGTTCATAACACACACATGTGATGTTTCAATGCTGCAAACTTCAAAAATGACATGAACTTAAGAACGTCAAGTCTTAATAAGCGCAAGGTTGTGCTGTAATCTACGGCGCTTCCTGCCAAAACAGGTTTGGCAACGACGCCTCTAGTCTACGCAAACAGACTTCCTAGGACACTAAATTACTGAATCATTGTAGTCCTTTCCTGGCCAAGGCTATTTTTGCGTCAGTAAACGGAGGTGCGCAGTGCATTGTAAGCCATTATGATGTAAGTTGAAGTCTCCTATGCACAAGGTTCTTTGCCTAACTTTATTTTCTTTCTTTTCTATCAAGGAGCTCTAAAATTAAATCTGAACTTGGCATAACTTTTGTGTGCATTTGCAGAATTCTTGCCAGCAGTACACTGTAGGGATATGCATTTTTATTACATATACACTGTATACACTGTCATTGTTAAGGTATTCAAGATACATCGAGTGTACAATGCACATATACATTTAGAACACTATACAACGTTACAAATACCTTAACAATCAGAAGCTGAATGGAAAGAAAATAAAGTTAGGCAAAGAATTTTTTCATACTTTAACTTGTTACTGAATTTTTAAATCTACTGTTTTAATGCATTTTCATATGATACAATGTAAAGTTGTAAACCAATTATTGTTAGTCTTTGGACTTTTTATTTGGTATATTTTTAATAAAACTAAATTGAATTGAAAAGAAAAAAAAATCATTGTCACTACTACAGTTTTATATGCCTTTGATACAGACAGTGTCTGTACACTATGTGTTGCTTAACACAAAATTTCATAAAAATCTTATCAAAAACGCTTTTTATTCACAAACTTTAATCCACGTCACCTTGATCAGTAATTTATTTGGCATTGATAATATATGAATGGTTCCTAAATAAAAGCCTTTCAAGGTTTGCTTTACAAATCTGCAATCCAAGCTTTTTCAGAACATATTTCATGCATATAGTTGTATGAACAAGGTCTATTGATGCTGGTTTTCAAACTCGCCTGGTTCTTTCAATTTTGGTAAACAAAAACTGTCAGGGCATTGAAAAGTATTTCATACAAAATTTGTGCAGTGTAGCAAAAGAGTGTAGAGTTCATGTACATGTAGGTTTCCTAAAAATTATTTACTCTCAAGCTACAATGTATATGTACAGTGTACAATGTACATTGTATCTTTGATTTTCGCCGGGTGTCGACTATCGATTTTCAATTATTTTCTTTTACACTGCTTGTTTGGGATACAGCACTTGGAAGTTTAAAGCGAAATATTATGCACCTACTGCTACAGGAATACAGGTGTACATGTACATGTACACGGAGTATGCAATTGCGAATACATGTACATACTGTAAATTTACTTGTTTTTCAAACTTCAAAGCAAGAAGCAACTCTAACATGCAGTACATATTTCAAAAAAATGCATACATATTTAGAAATATGTATGCATGTACATGTTGTAGGCCCACTGCATTACCATCATTTACCGGTATTTAATAACTTAATGTTTTTTTCAATATTTCAATTACATCATACATTTTCAGGATTCAAGTCCCAAGACTACAACTTCCTTCTAGTTCCATACCTTTCTTCAAAACAAAATTCAGTCCCTGGGGAAGGTTTGATCTTGGTGTTTTGCTCATGTGACCGGCTCATGGCGCTTCCACCTGGCTAAATTTGTCCCCAAAACAGGAAGCCGGAAGGGGAATCAATTTAGCAACGCAAGGAGAAAGGGGTGGGACCAAACCGAGAGGGAGGGGCATAGCGGTATGAGACAAATGTCAGGGTCATCACTTCACAGGATATGTGAAAAGGAGATGGTACGGATAGTCTACAACAGGCAGACGACTTGAAGATGAGCAATGGCATGAACGTCATCAATAGCCAAAATGTCAACAACTTTGCAAGGTACATGTACATGTAGGTACTGTACATATACCTAGAGTATTTGGGCCTTGTACGTTGTACTGTAGTGTACTGTACTGTAGTGTACTGTACAGTGTAGTTGTCATCAAGTTTTAAAATAGTTGATCATGTTTTCCCTAAAAGTGCTCAAACCTCAATGATAGTATAATAATTGGATTACGGTCTGTATATTACTGTATGTAGACCCTACAGTGGACAATAAAGATAATCCTGTAGTCATGAATATGAAAATAAAATTAATGCAATCTGCATCAAATGACGATCTGTTTTATTTAAATTCATGTACATGTAAATATGAGTTTAAAAAAGGTGGAAACTAGGCCTGAACATGTACTCTCAAGTGAATTATACAAAAATTAATGAACACATTCACTGCACATGTACAGCTGTACAAGTACATGTACATGTATATGTACATGTCACAGATTGTATGCTTTGTACATTACCGTAACCTACATGTACATGTACATGTACTAAACTCTTAATTTGATTACTTCACAATTCACACTGCATTCTACAACCCTGGACTACATTTTCAGTGAGGGGGCTGTTCATTTGACTTTGTATGCCCCTATTAAGTATTTGTGACATTTGTCTTACAGCCTTAAAACACAATTTCATTTGCACTGGCTGCATCATCCTTGGATGTAATTTTAAAGATAAAACATATAACATAAATTCTGATCAAACTTACTTTAAGTTTTATGCATTACAACCTACAAATCTAAACTCAGGGTAATAATGGGGTTCTTTGGTAAAGCGACAGATTTAAAATGTTGGTTGCTACTATAGCGCTAACATCAATATGACTAGTATGTGGGCTAATTCTGGGCTTATTTACTAATAATTGAGGTACTTAAATTTATCTGATGTGACATACAATCATCTCTCTGAACAAATGTACATACACGTACAGTGTACATGTACATGTACCTACAATATACATAATGTTGCCTAGCAGTATATAGTGTGTACCACATATAATAATAATAATAGCCTAATAGTCCACTCCGAATTTTATTAAACCGAAACAGAAATTATTTTTCACCAATTCATTGCGAGCCTAGCAGCCACTGAGCAGTGCCAGATCGACGTTGCTCTATCCCTTATTGTTGAATGCCAAACAAGGTAGCAACAACTCCCATCTTTTAATGTCTTTTGGTATGACACGGCCGTAGTTCGAACCCACGACCTCCCGGTTGTGAGGCGGATGCTCTACTGACTGAGCCAACACATGTACATCTACAGTGTAGGCCATACGGTCTCTTCTATTCACACTTTCATATTTTTTTTCAAGTGCCAAAATAATCAATTTGTTAACCCTGTGTAATGATGATATTAATTGTTCACACACATCTGGTACATGTATGATCTCACTGTGTGAAGTCTGGTGCATGAACAGTTTGAGAGGCCTTTTTGTTGGACCCTGAATGAATACTATGGTGGTTTTGGACCATAGAAAGAAAAATATTTTGTGTTGAGCCCTGTACAAAGGTCAAAATAGTTTCTCTTTAATTGCCTTGGTTCACACTACACACATATTTTTCACCTCAGTGTCAAGCAGAACAGGAGAATAGTGTTTGGGTTGTATGAATTGTGACACCTCCAGCGTGGTCGATTATGATTCTTCAATAGATGGGTTTCTCTATACAATATGTACATGTACACGTATGTGCTACGTAAATGTACATTGTAGATATAGTTTACACAGGCATGACCAAAAGGGCACCATGCACTCGTACAGTACACCATACACATACATGGACAATGTACAGTTCATGCATAACAATAGCTCCTCATTAAGGTACGCATACAAGTGTAAGACCCCTGTTACACACATCCTCGGCTCGACGCGGCTCGACATATGTGTAACATCAACTTTTTTTAAAAGCTGGACTGAGGCCCTTTATCCAGTCCACCTCTCGATGTGGTTTGAAGCCAGCCCCAGTCTGGACTCGGTCCTGCATCCCCCATGATCGTGTGCGCTTTGCCATCTAGGGTGCGCCCAAACGTCAGCTTGTGAAAAGGCGACGTGGAGCCAGCCTACATGTACATGTATGTGTTGATGAAAATAGCGGACCCGAGATATGTGTAACAGGGGTTTGATGATCTAGAGGCGGCTTCAAATTGCAGGCGTGACACGGCCCCCAGGACCGGCTTTAGAAGGGGACGTTTGTGTAACAGGGGCCTTAGACAAGTTTATAGAATTCTCCAATGCATGACCATCAGCATTGGCCTGTGTACAGTTTGTTTGTTCGTGTCTCCTTAGATCAAGATTAAAGTATCTTGATCTTCGGAGTAGTTGCTACAACCGGCCATGTCAGACACGTTGCCCTGGGGTGTGAGAACACTTTTTTTTTTGGAGGGGGTATACGATACGGTTTGACGGGAGGTTGTTTCATACACCAGATTCTACATCGGGAGGGTTGACAGCCCTGTATACTACATGTATGTATGTGAAACAGCATCACACATGATACACGCACCAAAAGTCAGAGGTGACCTACATGTAAGGCTACAGAGTACCAGGGTACATTTTTTTTTTAGGGGGGGGGGGGGGGGGGGGGGGGAAGAGCTTTGCATACCTACACATTTACAAAAGGTTCTTTATGTACATGCTTTGCCCTCCTACAGTACATCTAATGTATGTCAAATATGCATTCAATATATTTGTTCAATTTCGTTTATTATACACTTAAAATATTGTATCAAACCATATTATGTTCATGAAAAAGTATGATGTAGAAAGCAAAAAAAAAATGCAGAAACCAATAAATCCAATAAATCAAACCAAATTAAATCAAATTTCACTGTACTTTCAATTTCACACCTGATTAGGCTGTCTATGGTCTAGGCAACTCAAGTTGATTCCTAGATCTTTCTTTGTCTACCGGTAATTTTTTTTTTAAGGTGGAGAGGTTTCATGTTGTATAATAATGTTTGATATTTTCCCCCTATAAGGCAAAATAAAATAAAAAACATGTTTAGCGTCCTGTTTTTTCGAAAAATAGGAAGGAGGAGGACCTTTTTTTGTCTTTCAAAATGGCCACTGGGTACATTTTCCCCCGACATTCAGGATGTTTTTCAAGATGGCCGCCGACATTTTTTTTTTTTTAAATTTAAATTTAAATTTCAGAAATACATGTACCGGTAGATCTATTTTAGCTGTGTTTTCATGTACATGTATGCTTTGTGTTTACTGTAAATCTCTGTGTATAAGGCGCCCCCCCCCCCTATTTGGGGGGCAAAAAACAAAAAAAAAAATAATAATAATCATTTTTTTTTTAATTCATTTTTTGGTT
Organism: Hemicentrotus pulcherrimus; assembly: GCA_003118195.1. Classification (NCBI taxonomy): domain Eukaryota; kingdom Metazoa; phylum Echinodermata; class Echinoidea; order Camarodonta; family Strongylocentrotidae; genus Hemicentrotus; species Hemicentrotus pulcherrimus. The sequence goes on along the minus strand of BEXV01000346.1, from coordinate 207,994 downwards.
GTTGTTTTGTTGCCGAAAACCCACAATGTTGTTGTAGAAGAATGTGTAAGATCATTAATGTAAATTAAAAACAGGTCCAGACTCTAAGGCTTCATGATACCAAGTGTCCCACACCAGCCTCTTCACATCACCAAGCAGAAACACTGTGTTTTATGCCAAACATCAATAGTCGTGCATGGTATACCGTAGCATCCTCTAAATTTCTGACAATGGAGTACCTACAAAATAGGATAGAACCTTGTGGAAAAACCATTTTGTTATAGAAAAATTGCTTTCAAACCAAGATGACAGGCAAATATGAGTGTTGTTATAGTTTCTGAGTGGTGAGTTAACACACTGATTACTGAGCTGGGAGACATTGCCGGGCATAGCACCATAAATCGAAACTAAAAACTAGAAAAATAAAATAACCCCCACTTTCAAATTTTTTTGGCGGCAAAAAAGTGCGCCTTATACACAGAGATTTACGGTATATATATATTTTTTAATGGCCTAAGGCTACAGGTGTAACAGACATACGTGGAGAAAAGTGTAAATTGTAAACGGCAAATTTTGACTCATTTTCTCTTGCTATCAATTTATTTACAATTACAAGTAGGGTTGGTATATTTCCTGCTTCAGAGACTAATTCCTGGTATTTACCGCTTTTTACCGGGAAATACTGGGAAATATATTTTTCCACTCACTTGTTCATAGGGACTGTCCAATTTTGAACATAATAACAATGGTGGTGAGTATGGTTGCTCTGGTGTGTACTATTTGTGTGTGTGGGTGTGTATGTGTGTGTGTGTTTGTTTGTGTGTTTGTCTACATGTACGTCTGTTTTAATGAAATGCTGGAAAAAATACAGGAAAAGTTCTTCATAAAAGTAGAAATTCATTGATTTAAAAAATAAAAAGCTTTATTTTCATTATTGCAAAGTTAAAACTTTGATTCGACAAGGTTATCAAAACTCAATGCTTGGAAACAAGCGAAATAATGATTATTATAAATTACAAAACGCTTCAAAACAGCCCCAGCATAGCACCTACATGTAAAGAGCTCCCTGAAGTCTGAATGCTGCTGAGATGTGTGACATCACAGTACGGACATGATTTGCACAAGCAGACGATGTCCCATGACATCTTACACATTTTCAGTGCCTGTATTTTCATCTTCTTTTAAGTTCTTTCTCTTACTTCACTACCATTAGGCTAAATGCATAATCTATTGTCTCACTGTAACCTGCGCATGGTTTTATTTTGATGACAAATGCAGCGATACAAAAATAAAGGAATCTGTCGTTTGTAAACAAAATAAGACACCATTGTATGTTCAGCTGCACACACCGCTGTATGTTCAGTGTTTCAAGAGAGAACAAATGCCCTCCTTAATATCATTCTGGGGGTTTTTCAATTTGAAAGTCTGGTTTCTTTGATTGTTCATTAACCCCTTTCCTATGTATATACAAACAAAAGATTTTAGGTATCAGAATCGGTTTCATATCTCCTTTTGCATGGTTTGAAATGCCATCACATATACCGGTACACTAAACTCATTATAATTTGACAAATAATAGCTTTGCAATCATATTCATTCTTCATGGGATGTCGTTTGCTTGGGCAGTAGGCCTATTGGTCCATATTGTGACGTCATTGTGCAGGGGAATCAACTTAAAAATCTTAATCTTAAATTATTGATGGTAACATTTGTTCAAATTCCTTTCTTGATAATTCACTTCAATTTAAATTTAAGCAATATAATTAGAAAAGATTTAGAAAAGATTTCCTGTGTAAAATTGATCTTGGTATGTACATGTACTTAAAAGTACGGTAATACAAAGTTTAGGGAAATTTTGAAAATTGGTTGGATAGTAATTCTTTACAATTCTGATATATTTGGATGCCCCTGTTGATGTCATATAAGCACTAGAAAACTTAGCCCCTTAAACACTTTAGCTTTCGAGTAAATTTGAATATCAAAATTTACCGGTACAGCTCGAAAAAGGGGCTGGCATGTGCGCCTAAAATCCATCAATCGCTAACATGACAGCCAAGACTGTAATTGTTCGTCTAGATCTAGCTACGTCGGTATCTGTATCTGTATTTGTATCGAATACCTGAATTTGAACTGACTCTTAAATGTTAGAACCTTCATTAAAACATTTGTACCCTACAAGTTCATGTTTATATGCAAATTTTATAAAACGGAAGTGTCCCTACCAGCCCCAAGTCAAAGATCACCGAGGCGATGATAGTTTGTATCCATTGCCCGAGTAAAGGAGGTGAATATTTGTTTTACATCCCACGTCGGCAATAAGGTCTATTTAAAGTGAATTTTACATAATTAAAAGAACCGATTCTGCAAACAGTTTAGCTTCAGCTAGATTTTACAAAGCACAACACGAATACAGTCAATGCGCGCTCATTTGACATTGACATTTCGCGTAACCTACTTTGCTACGCTTATTTAACGGGCAAGTGGGGCAGCAGAAAAAAATTACAGTACAAAAGTCCTATCGCAGGTAGATAGTACTTAACTATCATTGATCATGTGACCTCGTTTAGACCAATTAGATTGCAAGATTCTTAGTATGTGGGATATAACTATAATTTGAATTTGGTCTAAAACCCACTCGGATGCATTTCCTGGGTTCAAAACACTCAAAGGTACCTTGTGCACACAATGCCCACCAACGCACTGAAACCTGTGCATCATTTGTATACTACATGTATTCCAAGTAGAAATTCTATAGAAATACATGACAGATAAAAGGTTTATACCGACAGATTGAAATAAAGATATCATTTTTACGCTACTAATATTTTTGTTACCCTTTTTTGGGGGGGGGGGGGGGGGGGTGCCGGGCGCCCAGGCCGGTAGAATTGGAATTGGCCCATCAATCCGCGCTTGACAACAAACATGACCAAAAAAACCAAGCCCAAGCTTAGGGCAAGTCAAGTCTTAGACCGAATTTTTCTGTCTCTTTCATTCGTCAGCCTCTGATTTGGGTAGGGTCGGCTCTCTCTTTTCCGTTATATATCATTTTGCCTTCGGCGTAGACTAGAAGGGATGAGATTTGTTTCAACTACCGATGTCGATTTTGACCAATTATTTCCTAAAAAGGGACCATTAATTTATTTCAGTCAAGTTAGTAAGTGGAACCGAAGTAGTAAAGTCTAGACCTACTCCAGACCTAATTGTCAAAATTAGATGCACCGGATCGGATATGCATCCTGTGAAATTTGGAATTTGGCCAGTAGTTTGGCTAAGTTTGGTGTAACGTTTCTTTACACAAACGCAGTCACACTAGAGCGTATGGGCTGTTCTGTCTCTAAAGCGAGAGCCGACCCTACCCAAATCAGAGGCTAACAAGCGAAAGAGACAGAAAAATTCGGTCTAGACTCTAGGCAAGTCTTAGACAGAAATAACCGTCTGATTTGGGTCATTTCTTTAATAAAACTGACATTTGACTTTTGTTGACATTCCGGAATGTTGTTCCCCAATATGTATAGATAGAGGCGGTCAGAGGAGCCAGATGCAAGCTCAGCGGAACTACCGATATCAGATTCAGAACTAGTTGAAGCTTTTGGTCTAGAGTCTGTGCAGGGCCAGGCAGCAGCTACATGTAGCATGCCCAAAAGCTTAAAGGCCCACTGCACTACTTGTAGCTACTTGCGCCATCTATATAACAAACAGTGCCTAATCGGTGACCATTGGTCCCCCATGACCCTCTTTTTCTTATGTTAACTGAGAGCTGAGTTGATGAGATAACCACCTGTCCAGTGACCTCTAATCCCTCCTGTAAACTAAGGCAGATACGCTTTAAGTCTCTATATTGTCGGTTGTTCCACTGAGACTACGTCTGGCTCCACTAGACCTCCGATTATATATTATTGGGGATTGTCAACAAATGTCAGTTTTATTAAAGAAATGACCCAAATCAGATGGTTATTTCTGCATTCTGTCTAGCTAGCCATACTAGCAGGCAATGCAATATGCACAGTTAATTCGGCAAAGTGAAAGAGATTTGGAAGATGAAAAAAGGACCAAAACAATATCAATAGAGAAAGAAAACATACCTGCACATCAGAGCCAGCTGGAGAGTGTGTTCCATTACCCTGATTACTGCCATAACTTGTCCTCACATTATTATGTGCATCTCTTGGATCTTCCCAGGTTGTAGCACGGGCTGCATGGTTGACGAAAAACGGCCAACCTGTCCCCGGGTCGGTCAACATTTCCCAATTTTTCGGAAGCGGGTCGTCGATGGTAATCGGGCGAATATTTTGTGGTTTCTGACCATCGCGTTGATCCATTATATACTCCTTTCTGATAATCTGATGTACATGTTAAGCAAGTCGAACCAATTTATTATATACGTCGTCAGTGTTGTTGTAGTATTATCCAGCGGGTTCTGGTCGTAGCTTCTTCTTCTTTCTAGAATCCTCCGGTACGCGGTCGGCTGGAGCGAGCTAGCATTCTCTATGTAATGTGTAGGCCCTACACTCGGAATTAATTGGTGCTTATCTAGTCGCATTTCCATACTTTTTTGTAATTTTTCATTGAGATTTGCTGATGTATATATACACTTTAGGTATTGTGGTTCTCTTTATAATGATATTATTTGTATTTTTGTAATAATTACATACAAATTAATTATTGTCATCTTGATTTTTTAGGAAATGCAACAGAATCATATAATTGAAATTCTTTGAAGGGCTAATATGAGACTAAGCCCAAGGTTCACTGCCGACCGTATTCAGAACGCCTACTTTGATTGGTCTAAAAGATAGGGTTGGTGAACTGTTTGACTAATCAAAATCTCTGTCATGAAATCTCTCTACCGTCGTCCTTACCAGCTAATACGGAAGTGATTTTCGTAACCTTTGCACGTACGGTACCTCCACAAAACACAGATAGAGTAGCTTGTGGATGACTGAGCCAGGAGTTGCGGCCGGAATGCAGCTGACAGGTCGTGGGTAAAGATCGCTCAGCTCACTGTATGCATGACATCACATCATCACCCGTAACCGGCGGCGTCCAGCTCCAGCTCCAAGCGCCCGAGCTGAGCGCATCATCAGTTGCACCACGTACGTCCACGATCCACTTGACTTGAGTTGCTATCTAAACGAGATGTTTGACGCCTGCCTGATAGTCATATGAGCAATTTTTACTTGGATTAGACTTTGTAATTCATGTAAGCAGCTAAGCCATCCAACTAAATTATCAGTTTTTTCAGTAGCCTGAGTAGGGGTCTAGAGTCTAGATCTAGATCTGTACGGTGACCAAGGCTAGGGTTAGACAGAAATAACCGTCTGGTTTGGGTCATTCTTTAATAATGAACTGACATTGTCGATATTCCCGGAGGTCTAGTGGAGCCAGACGTAGTCTCAGTGGAACAACCGACGATATAGAGACTGAACTCTGAAGCTTTTGGTCTAGATCTAGGCTAGGGTCTACTTCTTTCACAATTTGCAAAATCAGTAATTCAAAACAGGTGTCACCTTAGCTTAGACCGAAAACTTAAGTCTCTTTAATCGTTGGTTGTTCCACTGAGACTACGTCTGGCTCCACTAGCATGACAAGACCTCAGATTATATTGTAGGCCTAGTAGGAGTCTATATTGGGGAATGTCAACAAATGTTAGTTTTATTAAAGAAATGACCCAAATCAGACGGTTATTTCTGTCTAGTGTCGCCACTGCACTGCATTGTCAATTCGAACTGTATGTTTTGTAAACAATTCTACGTCTACTGATGTCAGCTACTACTAGTTCTAGGCTTACTACGACTGTACTAGGCCTAGGTCTAGACTATACTGCAATGACATGCACTTCACCAATACAGTTATGAAATTCGGTCAGACCTCACAGAACTTCCAGGGAAAGATTAAACTAGGCCAGGGTCTAGATCTAGTTACCTAAAGAATGTAAGTTAGGTCTGTGCCCAAATGAACAATTTCAGAAATTAAAAAAAAAAGCGGGACATATCTCCAAACACAATCGGCTGATTGTTCGGTCCTATCTATTTCATGCAACCAAGAAACTGAAACTATCAACCATTTTGATGCATGAATGCTTAGACTTCTAATCATTCAATGAAATGGAGATGGCTATGGGCAAATCAAGTAAAAGCATGACCAACAGTCTACCGTTTCCCCATCCAAGGCACCCCCCGGCCAATACTTAAATCTCGATATTCGAGCCTAGATCTGGTGTAGACCTACATTTAACAATAAATCTACAAAGAAATGGTGGTCCCTCCAATAGCATTTTTTTGTAAATATCACATGGTATGTATTGCTAACCATTTTGTCTGTTGTCGGTGAAGACTCGTATTTAAAGATGAAGTTGAGTTCTGGTCATGCGATTGCATTGTGAAAGAAACGGTGTGGAATCTATCAGAAAAGGTTGATCATCTAGTATATAAGTATTTGTGTGTATTGCAAGGTTCTGGAATCATCAAAATGATCAGAAATTTGGCCAAATCTTGGCAAAGTTACAAGCACTGTACACAGAATGATGTATATGGGACTACACAAGCACATGGCGGAAAAAACCTACCCCCAATTTTTACGTTGTTTCATGTCATATTTAGAATATGAAGGCATTTAAAGAGCCACGCTTTTCAGGGAACATGTTTAATCTGATGTTCTTCCACCCTTGCATAATAACAATGATAGCGCTCACAAATCTATTTTTACCTCTTCCCTGAACTCAACCTTCTCTTTAAATGTGTCCCTTTGTCTTATTTTTCCCCTCAATATCCCCAGGGCATATAGGTGAAGGACAATGAACATTATGAATGATCTGAATATCTTGCCTGATCCGCCCGAGACCTGGCAGGCAAAGATCAGCAGGCTAGTTCGAGATGTCTTCCTACCTTATGCAGTTCCTTACGTCATTCCAGCATTTCTGAGTGAGATTTTCTTCATTTATTCAATTTGACATCAGACTAAGTTCTTGATTTAATGTACCCATGATGCCCATGTTACTGTCAAACTTGTCAACAGCATGAATACATGTATAGTATCCTTTTCCAATTTCTAGGAAAATTTGAATGTAGGACCTGTCTAAGAGGTCACTTTGACCAAAGTAGGCCAGTTTTATCATTTCTGTTGGTGGCCTTTATATTTATGTACAAATTTGATTGTAAATGACATCTACAATGTATGTCAGAGTACCACAAAACCACTTGTCCTCTTTCCCAGTTACCCAGGGCAACAATAATTATATGCTGTCATTCAACCAAATCAAAGTCATGCTTGGCCTAGCTTAAATACCATGAGACAAGAATGACAATTTAGTAACAGTTTGTCTTTCAAGAAATAGTAATATTTACTTTCTTTCAAATTGCTTTACATGTATATCTTTTGTTTAGTAAACATGGTGTTCACTGTTCAGACAAAGGCTGTTTTAAAAACGATCAAAAACTGAATGCCCTGTGAGACCAAACAATTTTTTTTTTTAATTCTAAGATTTTTTTTTTTAACATGAAATGGATTACCAGTAGATTTACCTCTCTTTAATAATTTATACTTAGTCTATATTTGTTTCTGTTTTTAATTTCCTGTGCTTATAATTTTTCCAAGAAAATGTTTGTTAGAGTCTTGTTCCACCGTGAGGTTAAAGGGAAAAGACCAGTTTTGGAAATGCCCCCCTCTAAAAGTGAAATGGAAGTTCTTATTAACAATCATATGAAAGAATATTGACTGATACGTGATGATACAAATTTTAAAGGGAAACCGCCTGCTAATTGATATATTTAGTATCGCACATGTGTAGTCCCATATACCGTACATCTTTCTGTGTAAAGTGCTTGTAACTTTACCAAGACTGGGCCAAATTTCTTATCGTTTGATGATTCCAGAACCTTGCAGTACACACCAATACTTATATGCTAGATAATCAACCTTTTCTGATAGATATTCTACGTTTCTTTCACAATGCAATCGCATGACTAGAACTGGTCTTTATCTTTAAAAACAGATGTCACTAGAAACATGCACTGTGTGCTTGGAGACTTGGGGTAGTTTAATCAACACTTTTCCACCCTAGAATCACGGTTTCTAAAGACGTTTAGTTTAAAACGCAATGCGTTCAAGCAATTTTTTTTATCGGTCATAAAAATAAACGTGTTTAAAAACACAAACAGGAAATGCCGAAAAGATGCGTTTTTTATTATGGTTCTGCAGAATCACGGTCGCTAAAATTTGATGGAACGAATGTAGTCTCAATCATGATTCTAAGACGTCATTATCGTGCCCTATTCCGGTTTGGGCAAAAAAACACGCGCCTGCTTTTCATGCAATTTGCGTTCTGTTATGGTATTCCTTGTTTTCCTTTCTATCATTTTCTCTTTCTATCATTTTCTCTTTCTATCATTTTCTCTTTCTGTCTTTCCTCATGTTATTCTTTGTTTCTTCCTTCTATTCTTATGTTATTCTTTGTTTTTGCCTTCTATCACATTCTCTTATGTTATTCTTTGTTGTTATATATAATTTTCTCTTTTGTTCTTTGTTTTTTCCTTCTATCCCCTTTTCTCATGTAATTCTTTGTTTAAGCATTCTATCACTTTCTCTTTCTGTCTTTCCTTATGTTAATCCTTGTTTCTTCCTTCTATCAACTTCTCTTATGTTATTCTTTGTTTTGATCATTCTATCGACTTTCTCTTTCTTTCTGTCCTTATGTTATTCTTCCTTCTATCACCTTCTCATTCTTTGTTTTATTATTGCGATCTATGCTCAAAACTGCAGTCGACAGTCGTCCGTAAACAATTCCAGAAAGCGTGCGCCAAAGTTCCTGGGTCAAACTGGGCAGTGTGATGCGCAGTGGCTTGGCTCGAAATTAGCTTGAATCAGCGTTGATGAAAAATCGCTTGAACGCTAACCGCAGTGACCTTGCTTTTTGTAACAGCGTTTTGATTTGTGATTCATGTTTGTGATTCTAGCATCAAAAATTTGATTGAACGCACCCTTAGGCGATCCATAAGGCATACATACACTGTATGTAGTTTCTTTCATTGAAGTACTGTACATGTATAACAATAGTTACCAGTGTCTAAAAAATTTAAGGTCAATATTTGTCATTTTTCTACCCCTTTTTATATAGACCTGTACAGGAATTAAAGACATTGTAGATGAATTGTGCCCTATAAACTCACAAAAATATTATTGTTATCATCATATTATTGGTATTCTTAATTTTGTATCCAGGCTGGAAAATTATGAGAAGGCATCATGCTGATCCAGATGCCAGGATCGCGTCTTTGCAAGCTGAAATCAGGAGGTTACAACATGAGATTGAAAGCTTTCAAGGTCATTTTTCCAACACACAGCGACAGGAATACCAAAAACATATTCAGATTAATCGAGATCTAGATAACATATCCAACATGCTCGAAGAACGCCAGGATATCTACTGCAGTCCCTTCAGGTACAAAGAGACAAGAATGAAAGCGGAGAAGAAACTCAGAGAATATGTAGTCGAGCGTCCCTACGAGAAAGAGTTGAAACTATTCAGCGGCGTCGAGGAGATACTTGAGAAGGATTCTCACTGTGGGATAAACAGAGGGGAAAATGGCTGCCTAATGTGGGTGTATATGGACTTGTGGAGGACAAGAGCACGGCTTAATATGCAAGAAAATGTCATTCTCAAAATGAGAACGTATGACTCAAAGGACACAAAAAAGTGAACTTATGTAGGACTCATATTTTTTGCCCCTTTTGGTACTGCTGTGATAGCAATGTGTGCGAAGCAAAATTGCTTGACTAGTGTTTCCTTTATACATGTAGGTGACTTAGCGACAATGTAGTGGCATGAAAAGACGCATCAGGGGAGTGTTTCAAATAGACTAAGATCGACTTTAAGTTGGACTTAAATATGGCAGGCCAGTCACGCCACTGGTTGCTCTTACCATTGGTCTCTTAATTATGATCTTTAGATAATATTTTCCCTTCGATAATGAACTATCAAACAAGCTGAATTCTGTAGATGTGTGACCATGATTTGTACGTCCCTTGATAGACCATTGCCAGTAAATAGTGAGAGCAAACAGTGGCATGAATGGTCTGCCATCTTCCAACTTAAATTTAAGTCTTTGTGAAACACTCCCCTGGAATGCAAAATGCTTCCTAGCTTGTGAGTGTTGCTAAATAAACGTTCTTGTTTTTACATTTGTGAATGAAGATTTAGCAAAGATTAAGCCTCATCGAGATGTCCAGAATGCATTTACCAGGTCCATATCCTAATGATATGGTTCTACCTTTGCGTGATAAAAATTATGAAAATTTTCAACAATATGCAAATTGCTTTCCGAACACTGTGCCACTACATTTCTTGAGTCATCTATGTTTAAATTTCTGTGTGACACATGCTGTACATCACTTCTGATGGTCAAACTGAACAAGAACCCTTGTATAATGTACTGGTATAACTGTATATGTGCTATCATGTTTTAAATTTGCATCAGTAATTCCATCCATCTATGTGGCACAGACTGAAAGAGCATATAATCCAGTTCGAAATACATGTACAATGTATCAGTTAAAAAAATCAGTTAAACATCTGTTTCAGTATGGTTGTCTAATGTAGGGCATACATGTTTTTGCAAGGTTATGAAATATTGAAGAACAAAATGATTCAAACATAGAACATGACTTACTGAATAGGGATGATGCTGTTAATTATATTACCAGAAGGGCATTAGCTCATTAAACAAAGAGTTGACCTTCTAGGCTTCCTGCCAGATCATTCTGCTCATATTTTCTTGGATAATGATGTGTAACAAAAAGGTCATGCTTGTACTTGGACAACAAAAAATGCAGTTTAACCAGTTTAGTATTTTACTTTAAATTTCCTTTGTGTAACATTGCATGAAGTTTGAAAGTGTGGAAAAAATAGGTTTGACCTTTATCAATTAATCCAGTTTGTAATTTATTTAATTCACAGGAAATAAAGTAATCAGGGCGGTGTTTCACAAAGACTAAGATCGACTTTAAGTTGGGCTTAACTATGGCAGGCTGTTCATGCCACCGTTTGCTCTCACCACTTGTTGCTCAAAGGATGTACAGATCATGGTCACAAATCTTCATTTTTTGATAATTTATTATTGAAGGAAAAGATATTATCCAAAGATCATAATAGTGAGAGGAGAGGAAACGGTGGCATGAATGGCCTGTCATAGTTAAGTCCAACTCAAAGTCGATCTTAGTCTTTGTGAAACACTCCCCTGGAATTGTAGGAAGGAACATCTTTTAAATCCTTTGAATCATGTTCAGTGATCCTCACAGACTTGTAAAAACTGCCTCAGATTTGTGCGATTTATCTGTATATAAAAAGTATCAAATTTATCATGTGATAAAGGAGCAAATACAATGTACTGATGCTGACTTTGTTTCCAAGTTCATTTGTTGATACTTAGTTTTGCATTTTTGTTTGGTTAATTGACAAAATTATCAAAGCAGAGCAGGTACATTAGACCAAATCCTTGGCTAGACCCAGTAGTAGAAATCATTACACAATGGTTGTCTGAGGCACTTAATCTCCATTTAGATTTATCAGCTTTCATTACTAGAGCTGAAAATTACCAACATCTTTCTCATTTTGTCTTTCACATCTCGTATCGGTATATGTTCATCTTATTCTCGTTTTCTCTCCCCCCCNTCTGTGTCTCCTCTCTATTCATCATTTTTTCTCTGTCTCTGTATCTCTCTTTCCATCTCATTCCTCTCTTTCTTTCCATCTCATCCTTATCCACCCCTTTTTCTCCTTTACTTCATGGCAAGTCTCCATATTTATATTCCTTTTTTTTTGTCTATACTATATTTATCTGCCTAATCCTTTTCCTAAAATGTGTTCCCTCTCATTCTCTCTTTGAGTTGACAATCATATTCAAATACCTGGGCCCGGTCTTACAAGGAGCTGCGATTGATCCAAATAAATCGCAAGCACTCCAATTAATTGCAAGTTTACAGTCTCCTATCTCTTAGTTGCGATTGATATCAACTGTTTGTAAGACGGGGTCCAGGGTATCTATTTTTAGGTCATTTTTTTTTTAGGTAATATGGATCACACTTTAAACTTTTCTTGTTTCGAACGATATTCACTTTATTACACCTGTCCAGTTCACAGGTCGTTTTTCATTTCTATACAATAATATAAGTAAATTTCTTCAAACCCAGAATAAGACGGCAAACGTGCAATGGCTCTATTAAAATATGTACATGATAATGGTGCATTGTGTCTGGATTACACAAATTCATTTCATTCTGTTTACTTTTGGGAAACTTACTCTCTTCCATTATACACAGTGGAGACAATGTTCCAGACAAAGTTTGCAATCAAATAAATCTGACATCACATTTAACACAGACCTCCTTTTTCCAGCTTTATGACACAATTCGTTCATCTTATACTGACTACAGGGGAAATATTGGATTGAAGAAAGCTTTGTGATTCCCTAGAATTAACCAAAGTTTCCAGTCTTTCATTCAGAAAATTGATGGATTAAATAGAAAGGCTACTGGTTCTTTCAGAAAGATAGATAATAATAAAATAATTTTATGATTATGTATGAAATGTGTGATCTATTTGATCAACTACGAAGATGTCATAAATATGGGTATGATTTAAACCTTGAACAGTTGAAGTAAATAATTCTTATTTCCATCAACCCAGCCAGCCCCTCCCTCCATTCCCCATCTCCCCTGACACAAATGAATGACCAAAGATACAAGCTATTTTCAACACGTCCAAATATTGAAAATATCTCGATATCATGCAATCACAACACATAAGGACTTAACCTCTCTGCTTTCAATTTTTTTTTTTTGGTAGGGTAATAACTGTTTTGGTGCAACGGTAGACCTTATGCTGTAGCTGATGCCTTTTGCTTGCCCTCATGGAACTTTTTCATCCTCGCTTCTAGCTCTGGACGGAAGTGACGGATAAGACCCTGTGAAAAGATGAAAGTAACAAAGATACATAATGGTCATTTGAAATACTGTCTTAAAAAACATTCATTTGACCAGAATATTTTTGGAATAAAATGAAGGTACCAGTGTAAAAAATAAAGATAAAATAATGTTTTCAACATGAGTTGTGAAAATCGTGCCTTTTCAGATATTAACTTTCAAAGATGGATAATCAAATAAATAAAATGTATAACACCTTTAAAGAGAAAGTTGAGTTCTTGGGCGAGGTGACAAATTATTTGTGAATGTTATCATTGTTATAATGCGTGGAGTGGAAGTGTGGAAGAAACCATAGCTCTTCAAATGCCTAAATATTCTAAATATGACAAGTAACAGTTTAAAAATGAGGCTCAATTTTTATGCCACAAAAATATGTAGTCCCATATACTGGTACATCTTTCTGTGTACAGTGCTTGTTACTTTACCAAACTGGGCCAAATTTCTAATCATTTCGATGGCTCCAGCACCTTGCAGTACACACCAATACTTTTTCTGATTGATTCCACACGGTTTACTTTATCTTTAAGCTGAGCTGTCCCAAACAAAACAAAAATCAAATTACATAACAATTAAAGTGCCAAGTGTCAAACAAAGCCCAACTACCAAAGTCAAATTTCCCAGGCATCCTTCATTTTTTTCAAATCATGCTCCTTAAAATGACACTTGCAGAGACGAGATCGACTGCAGACCAAGAATACATTGAATAAGATATTATCATCCTTTAGGGCTTCCATAAGGGTTGGGTACGACAGTGTGACTGTGGTGTATAGGTACAGGACACATTTTTTTAATTGTTAACTCTGCCAATTTCAGAGGATTCTTACCTGTACAGGCCATGCTGCACCATCCCCTAGAGCACAGATAGTATGACCCTCAATCTGCTTGCTCAGCTCATACAACATATCAATCTCATCTGGCTTGGCATTGCCTTCAACTGTAAGAGTAAACAACACATCAATAGTTATGGGAAGGTCTAAGTAACAAATTTCATAGAATGGCCATTCTGCTCATTTTTCTCTCGTTTAATTTAAATTAACCATAACATAATTGGTTGGTATCGCTCTACACCATGGCCTGTGTTCACTATAATCCTCGTTCACACCATCATCATCTCCTTCAAAAACATGATTATCATCATCATCATCACAATCATACTTATCATTATATTCATTGTCGTATTTATCACCAATCCCCATAATCATCGTCTTCATCATTCTCCTCCCGATCCTCATCACAAGTATTATCCCGCAATCATCATCGCCATCACGATTATAAGGTAGAACCAATCTGGCCTTTTACCACACTATGCAACGGCAACATTTGAACTCAAGCTAGAGAGGACCTATGATAAGCAATGTAATAACACTTACCAAACCTATTGGTGATCTTAGTCATCCAGCCAGTCCCTTCTCTGCAGGGTGTACACTAAAATAAATGATTCAATTAAAATTCAATTAACATCAATTTTCATATGTTCAAACCTGTTCTTCATCTCCAGAATAATGTTTTACCATCAAAACTTTACATCACTTGCTTGTTTGATTTGAAGGTACATCCAAATGTACGGAAGGGCAAGATAACTACATTTATAAATCAACTCGCCTGATGAGGAAGATTTTTAATAAACTTACTGCACCAAGAAATTAGCCAAATCAAAATTCTCCTCTGTCTAATTTTGAAATGCAATTTCAAAACCAACATGAGCGACGGCACTTCCCGTAATGTTACCCTCCTCGTAAATAAACACTATGCAACATTGCCTGGTTACTTAAACATATAAATATCACTTAAAAAGCAGGATTAAAGTCAACGGTAGTAGATTTTCACACTGTAAAATCAAATATAATTATCGCACACTAAAAAAAAAATCCCAAAATACAAAATCTGTTATGAATAATGAACTTGGGCTTGGAAAGTAAATATTTATTTATTTATTTATTTCTAATTTTTTGACAGGGTAGCCCATTCACCAACAAGACAGTAGTGGTCTTCCATGGGGCCCTGAATGAACATATTTACATCGTTTATAACATTTATACAGAACAGTTACAAAAATAATACTCGTTAGCAAAATAAACATATATCATTAACCTAGTAAACAGTAATGGCAATAGGAAAATATAATTAAGTCACAATTATGTGAACTTAGTCATGTAATTATAACAGAACATGCACGTAATGTATGTTCGGCAGAGCCATTCACAAATTACTAATATGATGCGTCGACTATCTCTTCCACACTTTAATTCCGGTGAAATACTCAAAGAAACTACCTCCAGCTTAAAATTAGCTATCAGAACATACTGTATTTGCCGGGGATAAGGCAGCACCCCCAACTTCAACATTTCATAGAGGAAAATAAACGAGGAAAATAAACAAACAAAAGAACAAAAAAAGGAAGAAGAAAAAAAACGGGCCAAACAAAATAATCATAATTTTCTTGTAGAACACTATTTTTTCTACAAACTGATACCAAATTCATCAATATTTTTTATAAATTTACAAGAAGTTTACCTAAAAAATGATCGTAATTTAGCAGATCTTTATTGATTTTTAAGCTTGTACTGCATCGCAGGCAGATTTGGTATCCTAC
Source organism: Hemicentrotus pulcherrimus (assembly GCA_003118195.1). NCBI lineage: Eukaryota > Metazoa > Echinodermata > Echinoidea > Camarodonta > Strongylocentrotidae > Hemicentrotus > Hemicentrotus pulcherrimus. Next base: position 192,447 of record BEXV01000346.1, on the reverse strand, counting down.
ATATACCGCTACCACGATGTGCGGTGTATTGTGACTTCGACTTGCGCAATTGTGTTGCGCAGCGGCTAGCTCTGTTAACGGTCTGTTCCTTCTTTTACTTTTTGGCGATGCAATGGTACAGACTATCTAGATCTACCGACAGATTTTATTAGAAAAAATAAGTAATGCAGTATATTTTCGTCTTCATGTCAACAATGCAACATAAAATTGTCAGTAAGATGTGTGGAGTTATTCTAGAAATATCCTGTACCATTGTATAGTCATTGTAGTCCCATATATTTAAATGGACGTGCTGTTTTGACTGCTGAATTTTGTTGTTGTTGCGCAAAGGCCGCACCCAGACTTTTTGATATTTTTTCTTCCAAAGACACTGCGGCCTTCATGCCGGCAAATGCGGTATTGTGTGGATTTGGATGTTGCACATGTACCTGTCCACAGCTCTCATGCTGGTAGAACTCCATGAGCCTAGCAATGCATCGGATGACATCAGCCTGCTTGTTCATCACAATGACAGCAGCAGTACCAAGACCAGTCTGGGCAGCCACCAGGGCATCAAAGTCCATCAGTACATCATCACATACACTGGGTAGAAATCAGGACAAGTGATTGTAAGATAACTGCACTGAGGTATTGGTGATTATTGTGGCCACTGACAGATAACTTCTAGCCTCGAGTCTACATACAGTTCATCATTTTAACACCCTAAAAGAACTTGTCTGCGCCAAGAATCAATTTTATTTTTAAAAAAATAATAATTGATTTCTTGTGCTAAGATGATTTCCTTCGCACAAGAGGGTATGTTACATTGAATATAAATACTCATTTTTCAGGGACTACAGGAGTAGATGAACCCCCTGAATACCAGGAGGTTATCCCAGCCTCCTCTACACTCTATTGAGCTTCTCAAGGGGAGGAATATGGTCTCTCCAACAATGCAGGGAGTATGGAAACAGAACCTCATTACTAACTCTGGATGATAAGGAATGACAAGCTCCAGGATGTTACCCCCCTCCCCCCCCCAACAAACTTGCACATACACTTTTAATGATGTTAAGATAGTTCAAAATCAATGTTAAAGCGTATCTGCAATAGTTTGGCCAGGAGGGTTTAGACCTCCCTGCATGGTCACTGACAGGTTGTTATCTCATCAAATAAACTCTCAATTAACGTAAGAAAAAGGGGGCCATGGCAGACCGACGTTCACCGATAAGGCATTGCTATATAGAGGGCGCAAGTAGCTATAAGTAGTGCAGTGGGGCTTTAATACTCACTCTTTAGGAATCATAGGGGTAGATGAACCCCCTGGGATGACAGCTAGGAGGTTATCCCAGCCCCCCTCTACACCACCGGCATGCTTCTCAATCAAGACCTTGAGGGGGATTGACATGGACTCCTCCACGGTACAGGGAGTGTTCACATTGCCTGAGATGTTGAAGAGTTTGGTGCCCTGGTTGCGTTCGCGTCCGAAGCCAGCGAACCACGGAGCCCCCCTTCTGCAGATGATCTGATAGTTGGCATTACAGGGAACAGGGAAGAAACAGAGATTGAGAATCCTCAAAGTTCCTGCAAAAATGCTTATTGTCAGGATTATGCATATTCACAAATGCAACTTTTTGATTAAGATACCATCGATTCTTATCTTTAAAATAATAAGTTTCCTCGGTTTAAAATACAATGTCTACGAAAATCACACAATCCTTGTTCAAGAAACAGGCTTCCATGATTAATAACGCCAATATAGCAGCAATAACATGTATTTCAACAGTTTGATTAAAAGTTGAATTCATTGCAGAATAGCGTAAGCATTTCAAGGTGGTCACCTCTCTCTCTCTCTTATCTTTTGTGTGTATGTGGTGTCCATTCATGGAGTTTGTTGAACTTAGACTTACTGGTGCAACAGCGACTGTTTCCACATTAGCCACAAATTTCTATGACTAATAACTACAATAAAGCAGAGATAACATGTACTTTAACATTTTGATTAAAAGTTTAATTCACTGCAAAATTGAGTAAGCATACGTCACAGTGGTCTTCTCTCTCTTATCATCATATTTTTTTTTTTTCAGTGTGTGTGTGTTCATAGAGTTTGTTGACGTTGGACTTACTGGTGCAACAGCGACTGTTTCCACATTAGCAACAGTGGTAGGGCAACCGAAGACACCGACATCAGCAGGGAAAGGAGGCTTGAGACGGGGCTTGCCCTGCTTGCCCTCTAGACTTTCAATCAGGGCCTGGGAAGTTCATACAAATATTTACACAGAAATCTCATTTAAGTATGTGTAGAGAGTAACAACACACTTTCTGTGAACCAAAAATGTTATCATGTACTTCTGAAGCAATTAAAAAATTGAATAGAAAACAACTTGTAGGTGTATATGTGACCCGGCACCACAAAACCACCAAAAAGTAGCAAAAATTATTTTCCTGATTTCATCTGATTATAAAAGAGAAAGTTCTCCTCTTTAAAATGGTATATTACTTGTCCAAATTGAAGCTTCCTAACCCTTTCAATTTAGTAAATGAAAAGAGCTGGTGAGGGAGGTTACTGGTATTAGATTGTGAGAAAAAGAGCTTTTAAGTTTGGGGCTATTCAAGCATGCAGAACAAGCAAACCACAGGGAAATCAATAGAAGGGTGAATCGAAAGGCCATAGCAACCACTATGAAGAGATTTTTAGATTAGGCTGAAATTTGGCCTGATAGTCAAACATAGTCTGTTCATTATGTTTCTGAGGTTTCAATGTGTGGACTTAAGTCTTTCAAAAGTTATTAGACTCTATGTTGTAAATGTATAGAGTTGTAATTGGACAGATTAAGTGAACTGCAACATAGTGCCGAGACACCTGCACTAGACAATGCCTATTCATGGTGGACCCAGAGTCTTTTTGTTCCCCCTTACATAACACTGCTTGTCACCTAATGTATCTTGTTTTGTATACATCTGGGCAATTATCGTATAATATGTCCTCGTCATTATCAGGAATTCTCTCGTCGCTGTCTTGCCCGAAGTGTTCAGTAAGCAAAGCTGTAAGGTTGGCCTGATCCCCCGCAGCTAGCCCCCGCATCATCGCTTCGTTGACCGCCCGAGCTACCCGGGCATCTCCGTTGGTGCACCCCGGTACCATCCCACGGCTCTGCTCACGTACAAAACCTGGCATTGTAACGACGTTGTAGACTTTTTCGCAACTTGTCACTCTCAAATGTATAAAATATAATAATGTTCTTACTCTTGATCAACAAATTCTGGATATGTGATGTACAATCAAGCTACTCGAAGTCGTTAACGGAGAATATAAGACGAACGCAAATCTGGAACTCGGATGTGAAAGCGGATACAAACAAAATGGCGCGCCGCACTGATTGCTATTACGGACCAATCACAGCCCGCGCAGCACGACCCGTTAGCAACGACCGACCATTTCCGGACTACGATAATTTCGCTCGGGAAAAGTGATCAAATTTTAGAAGAGACCGAAGGCTGTGCGAAAAAAACTAGTCTAGAAAAACCGTTTAAAACACATCTTCTACTATGTTTTAGACTTCCAAATTTTGATACTAGGTACAGAAAAGACCACTCTTTCAGAAAATGCAAAAAAAAAAAAAAAATCTATTTTTTCACCCAAGTTGACATTTCAGCTGATTACGGAGAATCGCTGGTTGCGACTTTTTGTTGGTTTTGTGGTGCCGGGTCACATATGTGTATGCTTAATCCCATTATCAGGAACTTGAGTAGTAATCAAGATATTGAGCAGTATCTAACAACTTATATCATATTGAACTTAGCGTTTACGTCATAAATAAATCCATGTATTAAATAATATAGTCTTTAATAGGTATGTTTCAATGATTAGCATTATGCACAAATTATATCACTGTACATTGGAACCTCATTGAAAAAGAACACTATTAAAACAAATTATATTAATACATCAAGGTAATTTTTGCTCGTCCCACATCATATGCGTACTATTGTTCATGATTATATATATATATTTGTAGAGGTAATTTCTGTGTTTCAAAAGCGTTTGTCTTACAAGGCTCCACTGTATATTTATATGCTTATCATCAATGAACACTACGATTCCCTGGATAAATTTGGTACAAACATACATGCTGTTCGACTCAAAACCAAGAATGCAAGTAAAAAGAGAAACATCTACTGTACTGTCTTTCAAACTTCAAGATATGAATGCAACTTACAGTCTCCTCTCCACAGATGTAGGCTCCGGCACCCCTGTGCATGTAGACATCAAAGTCATACCCTGATCCACAGGCATTCTTTCCCAGGTAACCTGCTTCATAGGCCTGCAAAGACAGAATAACTTAATAAATGATATGATTGCAGGGCCCTATGAGAGAACAGTATGAATACCGATGAGGCTACCCTGGGTAAACAAGACACATTATTATGATTATCATAACCAAACACATGTTACAGACAGGCTATCATTGAATTGGACTACTCCATCAAGTTTCTCTCTGATTTGTTTTTGATTTGTTTAGTCAATGCTTTCAGGAGCAATCTAAGACTTCATTGGGGAATGGGCACAAAAGTTCATAATATATTGGTATATATACTCAAATTGCCTGATTAGAGGAATATCTGCACACTATTCAACATATTTGCAACTGCTCTACTCAAACAAACATGACTCTGAAATTGGTTTGAATCTATGTAATGTGCAAAAGAATATTTTAAAAATATTAATTACAGTTGAAAGCCAAATTTTGTAAGTTATGGAAACAGTTGGTAGGATAACCCACATGTACATGTATCTAAATCTACAACTGAAAAATTGTTTCATGAATTGGAACACATGATATACCTCTTTGATTGCAAGCTGCATGTTAGAGGCTTCGTTGTAGAACTCTCCACGGATGTAGATGTAAGCTATTATACAAAAATAGAAAAAGAACAATCAAGTAATGTATATTACATAATAACTTTTGTTTCTATTTTTAGTTGTTATCATTGCAGATCTATGCTTATTTCACTTTTACCTCTTAAACATAATCTAGAAAATGTGGTGAGGATTAGTGACCTAAACCATAATTCATTTGACATTTCTGGCTAACTTGTAGGATCGCAACTTCTAAAAATTGAACTTTAATCAGAATAATAGTTTGTGAAGAACTTCTTGATCTACACAAATTATCTACAGAAACAGCATTGTAAAATTCTATGATCTCCTAACTACTGGGCAATTTTTGTTTACAATGTCGCAGGCAAGGAATATTCTTTTTAGTCACACTTTTGTGTTCAGGGATATCATGCATCACATATCGATAGTAAATTTTTCAATAATGATTGCCTTTTAAAAAGGTAAGGGGCAAATCTCGCCCTCAGCCCAATCTTCCAAATTCCCCCTGGTCCTGATATGATAGATCATTACCTGCCCTAGCTCCCATGGCTCTGCCGGCAACAAGACAGCCCTCTACCAGCTTATGAGGATCATGCCTCATGATCTCTCTGTCTTTACAGGTGCCTGGTTCCCCTTCATCTGCATTCACTACCAGGTACTTAGGTCTGCAGAGAAAACAATTGCATTACAGGTCTATCTCTTTTTATGTCTAAAGTGCTCTTCAAAGGGTTATTTGTATTAACCCTATATACTGATTTCTTTCATTCCAACCTACTTTACAGGAAGCACTTTAAATCAGGCAATGGGTTAAAGCCCGTCTGCACTAGTTTGGCCAGGAGGGCTTAGACTACCCTGCTGGTCACTGATTAGTGGTTATCTCATCAACTCAGCTCTCAAATAACATACCGGTAAGAAAGGATCATGGGGGACCAACAGGCATTAGGCATTGTTTTCTATATAGAGGGAGCAAGTAGCTACAAGTAGTGCAGTGGGGCTTTAACTTAAAAGGTGATGAAATATCAAATATTTGAACGTGGGAGTGAAATTTTAGTTATTAAAGATACTATGTTTCTTTTGCAGACCTACAAAATGAAAAGGTTAAATTCCAATGGCATTTGAAAGATAATACTAATTTAGAACTCCCCTTAAAAAAATGGGGCTTGAAAGTGTCTTCAAGTGGGAAAATTACGTCTATTAGTTGTCAATTCGACTTAGGAGCTATAGAGCCAATAAGTAATAGTCTTGATTTTCAGACCATTGTACCGCATGGTCGTATAATTTTGGCCATTACAAGAAGTAGGTTATTGATGTAGACAAATCCTTTACAGCTCATTTTATGTACCGGTATGTTATTACCAAAGAAGAAGAGAAAGCCAGTCGGTCACTTAATACTGACAATAGTGTCTGACAGTGAAGTCTTGCAAGTAAACAGGTTTCCTTGCATAATTTGAATTTAAGGACACTGCTAACGTTTATATTTCACAGATAGGACATACAAATTCCTGCAAAGTTCTACATAATTTGAGGTTGGCTGCAAAAGGGACATAGTATCTTTAAGGGTCGTTCGGACATGACATGGGAAACTGCTAAGTTCATCACGTCAGATCCTACATGTAATCACTGTATTACAAAATACAGAAATGAGAGGGCTACTCATTGTGCATTGCTATACACATTATCAATAAACGTTTGCCTGAAAACAAACACCAGAGGTACAGGTATAACACCAAACAAGGAAAAAGTAAAGTTAGTATACCAGGCAATTCAAATGCAAAGACACTAGCTGTCCTATTCAAGAAATCAACCCAAACGTGTGATAATTACCTTCCATCGGAGGGCTTGTTCATGAAGCCCCACTTCATACCAGTAGGGAAACCGGCACCGCCCCTCCCTCGGAGACCAGAGTCTCTGATCTCCTTCAATATCCAATCATGTCCTTTCAATAGAATCTCCTTGGTCTTGTACCAGTCTCCCTGTATAGAGTAAGTCAACAAAGATGGAGTAGGAAATCTGGGCCCCGTCTTACAATGTACAAAGAGTTGCGGTTGATCCAAATCAATCGCAAGTCCTCCAAATAATCCCAAGTTTAGTTGCTATTGATATCAATCACAAATAAGTCGCGATTGCAAACAAGTCAACGCAAAGCGTAGCATCCCCTCGCAGGGTACAAATGGCCTATATACATCAACAAGTTGCCTCCATTGGACTATACTATTAAATTACTAGGCAAGGAAGTTAACCACATTTTCACATGTATAAATAGGTGTTTTTGCAAATTTATGAGCTAAAACCAAGCCTTTTATTAACCGGGCGCCGGGCGATTTTTACCCAACGGTCCTTGATTTTTTGCGCCCGGTAAGACGGGGAAAATGAGTAGCGGGCGCCGGTCACTTTTTATTTTTGGCGCCCGGTCTGGGAGAATTAACATTTTCTGTTCAGAAACTTCCACATGTCTAGCACTAAATGTTCACAATTGTGACAAAAACTTATAACGTGGACTGAATGAACCCTAACAAATCATTTTATAATGAGAATCCTAATCAAAATCGCCCAGAAACAATTGCAGCCGCTATCTCCCGAGAGCACTTCCCCAGGCCACACATACCAACTCAAATGACATACATCAGTGCACTGCACTACACACACAGTGACAGTACAACTACATGTACAAGAAAGTCCCGATGTTACTTCCAAAAATCCATCCCAAAAGCCAAATTTTGCTGTCAAAAAAGCGGAAATCGGAGCCATATTTCCAAAGTTTTGAAGAAACAGATTCACCAAAAAAGCGCTAAAAATCAAGAAATCAGCGATTTTGTCACCAGTTTTTTTGCCTATTGCAAGCCCTTTGAGTGTTATGGTATCTTCAAAAAGCCTTCAAATAGGCAAAATCTGTTTTTTCACCAATTTTCAAGCTGAAAAATATGTTTTTTGAAAGTGACAGCTTGGCAGCTCTGTATTGTCATTATAGATGGCGGCTCGCATGTTTTGCCTCTATTCTAAGACTAATATTATTAATTTCAAACGCATGAAAAGGCACTTCGTATCAACAAACATGATCTAGAACAACAACTCCAAATGAAAAAATAATCCCAGTTTTGCATGTTTATTTAGTATTTAGTATAAGACTTGACAATTTTTGATTTTTTAAATATTTCAATTTAAAAAAAATAAATAATTTTTGACATTTAACGGCATGAAAATAGTCTTAACACTGAACCACTACAACTACAAATGACAGATTTATCCAAGGTATGAGTGATTTAATATTAGAATGCTCAAAATTCCAACTAGAAATTAAAACTACCGTATGTATAAATAAAAGGTAACGGTTAACAAATAATTTAACAGAATACATATTTTCATCAATTTTGGAAACGGCTTCTGGTCCTGGAAAACGGCTCCTGGTTCTCTAAAAAAATCAAGGACCGGGAGCCGCTTTTTCAGATATTTGGCTCCCGGTCTGCTTTGACTTAATAAAAGGCTTGGCTAAAACCTTTCACCTTTGCCCTACATACTCAGAAATGGAACTTAGGCTGTACATGTATTTTGATACCATGTACCTTCATATTAAATTCCATTAAAATTTGTCAAACATTACTCAAGTTAGATGCTGCTTGTAAGTGTCGGCTTGCATGGTGATGTAGATATACAGTAGGCTTGCGGGTGCACCATGTGAGAGAGAGGGAGCATTGAGGAGTCCTGAAAAAGACTCTTGGTAATCTATCTTGAGGGTTTGTTAGTCCTGAAAAGGACTTTTGGTATAGTCTTGTAAAAGACTGTTGGTAATCTTTCTTAGCTTATAGTTCTAAGGAGAACTACAGCGTTTGGAGAGGATGAGTAGCGGAAGTGGCTCAACGTTTCAAACCTGGCATGCATGAGCTTCAGTCACCGGGGTGCAGACGTTTATATAAAATGTATGACCGTGTGGGCTTGAGTCATCGGGGAGTGGATATGGATGGTTTGTTCATCCGTCTGATAGTTAACCTGTTCAAAACGTCGAGCCACTCCCGCTACTCATCCTCTCCAAGTGCTATAGTTCTCCTTAGAACTACAAGCTAAGAAAGATATCCAACAGTCTTTTTCAAGACTATACCAACAGTCCTTCTCAGGACTAACAAACCCTCAAGAAAGATTACAGAGAGTCCTTTTCAGGACTCCTCAATCCTCCCTCTCTCTTTAACCTTTGACCTACATACTCCAAAATTTAACTTAGCCTGCATTTTGATATCATGTACCTTCATATTTAATTCCATTAAAATCCGTCAAACATTACTACAGTTATTTATCGGAAACCAGATGTGTATTTTTTCGCATATTTAATGAGCTATGACCTTTGACCTTTGACCTCCAAAATAGAACTTAGTCTGTATCTTGATATCATGTACCTTCATATAAAATTTCATTAGTATCTGTCAAACAATACTGAAGTTATCGATCGTAAACCAAATTTGTTACAGGCGCACGCAAGGTCGCACGCACGGAAGGACGGACAGCAGCATTACTATATCCCCTCCGACTTGGTCGGCGAGGGGGACAACTCTTTGTAAGACAAGGCCCTGTATTACATACTTTAAGCAGTTTTAATAAATAGGACCAGGAGAATCATGGGCTTGCCTGAAAGAATTACCAGAAAGGCCAAGTATAGAACACATATATCTTTACTTAATAACCATTTGGATACTGCCATTGTATTTAATTATACATGTATGTTGTTTTCAGGTGAAGTGTTTATACATGTACATGAAAGTTGCTATTGCTTACCCTGGACATAGCTCCCTTCAGCTTCCAGTCATGTCTGCCATAGAGATTGGTAAATATCCTATCTTCATCCTTGAGGGACTCATTCTGTAATGATAATCAAACAAGGATATTATAAATGCAAAAAGAAACAGGGTTTACCCTAAATCTCTGTGTATAAGACGCACCCCTCTTTTTAAGACAACAAAAAACTACCTTCCTTCAAATTAGGAACGTAGGTTAACTTCAAATAGTAGATCCTATTCTTTATTCGCATTATGTTATTTGTCTTGAGACACAGAGATTATCGAAAACTACTCAAAAAATCCTGTACCTGTCTATAACACGCACCCCGATTTTGAATTTTTCCAGTGGAAAAAAAGTGTGTCTTATACACAGAGATTTAGGTAAGCCAAGAAATCAGCGCCTGGGAGAGAGGTCTGAGAGAATCCAATAATTATGATTATTATAAAGCATTCAATCTAGATACATGTAGTTCAAATCAAATGTCCTTGTCTCCTCAATTAATAATATCTGACAAATACAAATGCAACATTATATTCAAGTTTACAGGGCATTTGAAGAAAATTATTCAAGACAATGTTAAGGACTCAAGAATACGGCAACTTAATAGAAAGAAAATAATTAGATTTTAGTTCAAGTACATGTAGTACCCTAAAGCTTATAGCAATCTGGATCAAATTATAGACTTGCTATATCTCATTTTGCCTTCTGTCTATGTGAGCAGATTGAAATCACAATCAAAAGCATAAAAGGTTAACATTTTGTGACTTACTTTGTCTGCACTTGCATTGTGTCTAGATGATGTAGCCAAACTGCATGTTGCCTGAGTTTGAAGACGTCCTACATTTGTAAAGACAAACAAAAACATTGATCTTATAACTACATGTAAAATGATTATGAGGAAAAACTGTGATAGCGCTGTTACGAACGTGTAGCTCGTGCACAGTTTTTTCCTCATAATCATTTTGCCTTCGGCGTAGACTAGAACGAATGAGATTTCAACGCACAGCGAGAGTGAAAAACATGGATGTCGATGTTGACCCATGATTTCCTAAAAAGTGACCATTAAACGGATTATTTCAATCAAGTTGGTAAGTGGAACCGATTTATTATAGCCTAGGCCTAATATATAACATAAAAAATACGAAGTAAAATGAAATTTGGGGGGATTTTCGGGGCGTTGAAATATGGCCAGATATGGCCATGGAGTTTGCAAGGATATGCGTATAGTAGTCTTCCGTCTCTAAAGAGAGAGAGCCGACCCTACCCCAATAAGAGGCTAACGAACGAAAGAGACGGAAAATTTCGGTCTACACTAGACCTTGATGTGTATCAAGGTCTAGTGGAGCCAGACGAAGTCTCAGTGGAACAACCGACGATATACAGACTGAAGCTTTCAGTCTACAAATGATGTAGAACCAAGATAGGTAGAAAAAAATGGCGCTTATTCAAAATCATATCCATACTTTGACCTGTTACTCCGGCATGGAAATACCCTACTAGAACATACCAAATATCAGCTAAATCTTCATTAATTGTTCAGAGAATGGTCATGATTTAAAAGTCGTTAGACGAAGACGAAGACTGATAATAGATCTATACACTTTCTCACATGTTTCACAGCAAACCGCTGCACAATGCATGGTATACCGTCTAGCGTAACGATGGTGCGTGACTGAAGCGACTGTAATCTCAGATTATCTTTAAATTCATGCAAGTAATTCATCATGGTCGATAACTTCATGCATGCACGCGCCCGCAGCCCTCCGACAGTATGGTATGCAACTGTATTGTGCAGCAGTTTGCGGTGAATCCCACGAGATTATTATAATTCTTTGTTTTTAGTAAAAAAAACTCCAAAAAAGATAAGAAAATTGACACGAAACAGGTAAGAAACATCACATCTTTAACAACTTTTAAATCATGACCATTATTTGAACAATTGATGAAGATTTAGTGGTTTGGGGGTAGATCTAGTAGTTCTAGGGTAGACTATCTCAACGCCAGATTAGCGTGGAAAAAAAAATGCAAAAATCACTGAATTAAATGACTTTTAAGCTGTTGAAAGTGAAACAGTGCATTATTTTATTGGTCATCTGCATCAGAAAGGAATGGCTAAAACTCAGGCCATCTCGTGAAATAAGCCACCTCTCTAGTCCCGCGCGCGTCTCTTGTGTGTACAAAGTCTATGGAAATTCAATGAGTCCACCGCCTCGGACTAAATGAACGCAAGTCAATGGAGGAGGGACCTATTTCACGATAATGCCAAAACTCATGATTCAAATGTAGAGCTAGATCTATATCACTTTCACGAAATGAAATCAGGTTTTATTAACTTGTTCCAGCACATATCAATTTCATGGGACAGTTAAGCGTTCACCCGTTCGCACAAACGAAAGAGATTTTCAGCGCCCGTTATAAAGGCATGGGAAGGAATCAGAAAAATCGTACTTTGGCCAGGTTTTATAGGTTTAGCATTAGTTGTGGAGGCTGTCCGAAATAGATACCACCATCTACAAAATGCCTGATATTTCCTCTTTTTAATCATGTAACTTTTAATAATTTTCGAAAATAGATAATTCCGTCATTTTT
>BEXV01000346.1:169468-179793 GCA_003118195.1 Hemicentrotus pulcherrimus | reverse complement strand
AAATTAGTGAAATTAAGATGTATTTAAAGGTATGTATAGCCATGATTAAGAGATTTTCGTTGTGTAACAGGATTCCGGACTTTATCCATTCTACATGCAGGGTATACGCGTGTATGAGTACAATGCATGCAGTGACTACGCGCACTGTATTGCCATTGTATGCGCTTAATATGCCGTGTGTGTTGCCTACTATAGGTGCGTGATGCGTTGGGTGTATGTATAGGACCTGTGTGTGTGCCACGGAAGAATACATACAACGTTCTCTTTATCTGTACAATATGTTCAGGAGACCCGTGTGATCAGAACATTGATATCATGCACTTTAATTAATATGTTTTTTCTGACGGTCCGCGTCCCAAGTTTCCACTGTTCACAGCTAGGCTTATGAGCCTAACATCATACACCCCTATTTGCTATTATGGATAGGTCCAATGTACGTTTGTTCAGCTACGCTCCTGTGCGACGCTTACCCAGCGCGTATCAGTAAAAACTGCGTTTGACTCCGCACAGTTTTAAGTGCTGGAATTTTCTACGTCGCGTTAACTGTCCAAATCGAGCAAAACTAATTCATATGTCATGCATCAGCACATCTAGCATCTCAATCACATCAACTGCAAATATCAGTCGACTCGAACAACAACACCAAAACTAAAGTTGTTTCTATGAAAACTTAGCAGATATTCCGTAGACATTTGGTGCTTCATGTATCTACTAACTTTTCAAGGATTATCTAAATAACATCAACAACATTCTTACCAACTCCTGCCCTCAAAAACGAAATCCCTCTACTTGACATAGCCATTTCCTCACGTCTTTTTCATTCGATCTTTGCACGCACTCTTTAATTCATTTATATAACACGCAAAATGTATTCGATCAACGTTACGAAACACCGGCTCGGAGTAGTAGGTTCACTGATCAGTGAGTAGGTTACACAAATCATGCTATTCTATTCGCCCGCAGATGGCGTCCTAAAGCTTACGTTTCAGCCGCTCGCGCATATTTTTTTTACACTTACTGTTTAGCCAAAAGTCTAAGTCATCAGCGGACCGGGCAACAGACACCGCTTACAATGAGGGAAGATAATAGAAAAGGGAAAACAGTATACATAAGGAAAATGAAGAGGATATGGAGAAGGAAAAACAATGAATACGTAAGGAAGGAGAAGAGGATAGATCAAAGGAAAAACAAAGAAATACATAACGGAAGATAAGAGGATACATTTATATTGAAACAAAGATACATGGCGAAAAAGAAGAGGACAGATTGAAGGAGAAACAAAGAAATGCTTAAAGAAAGAGAAGAGGGTAGATTAAAGGAGAAAAAAAAAGAAATACATTACGAAAGAGAAGAGGATAGATTTATGCTATCTGTTGTTGATTGGTCACGAATAACTGATTGTACAGATGTAAATGAGGCAGTATTTCAACATGTTTTTATCTCAAATTTGAATATGATAGCGCGCCACTGAAACGGATAAGAATAAAACAAAGATCAGAAACTTGGGTGACTAAAGATATTCTTTCCCTAATTCAAGAGAGAAATATAGTATACAAAAAATTGAGGAAAAGAGCAAAAGATGAGACGCTCTATAAAAGATACAGAGTAGTAAGAAATATGGTCCAAAGAGAGGTGAAAAAGTCGATTAAACTCGATTACTTACAAAACAAGATAGAAGAAAATAAACAAGATTCGAAAAAACTTTGGCAGAATTTTAAAAAATTAGGATTGAAAAAAGGAAGCGAAAAGAACAAGAATCTGTCATAAAAAATTGATGGGGAATTATGTCATGATAAGATGGCTATCGCTGATGAATTCAATTCTCATTTCACAAATGTGGCTGTCAAATTAGTAGAAAAACTCCCCCTTCCAAAGACTTTTTCAGCGCAGACAATGATTGTATTCGTGAGTTTTACGAAAGAAAATGTGTATGTGAAAACAGCTTCGAGTTATTACCAATCAGTGAACAATTTGTTTTCAAAGAGTTACGTAAGTTGAATGTATCAAAAAGTACTGGGTTAGACTTGGTTCCAGCTAAATTTCTAAAAGATGGTGCGAAGGTTTTATTTAAGCCTCTAAGTTACTTAATGAACCTATCTATCTTGACGAGTACTTTTCCAGAGGATATGAAAATAGCAAAAGTGACTCCACTTTATAAAAAGAAAGATAAAACTGATGTTAGCAATTATAGACCTATTAGTGTTTTAAGCGTAGCATCAAAGATTCTAGAAAAATCGGTCTGTGTTCAAATTAAAAGATACTTCAAAGAAAATGATATAATTTATGAATTTCAATCTGGTTTTTGACATGATTATTCGACAGTCATGTCTAATTCATTTGACTGATTATTTGAGGAGAGAAACTTCCCAAGGGCGCTTTGTTAGTATGCTGCTACTTGATCTGCAAAAGGCTTTTGATACAGTTAATCATTGCGTCCTATTGAAGAAGTTACAACTAATGGGTTTTGATAAGGCAGGTTTAGATCAGATCCTACTTATCTAATCGACTCCAAGTAGTGGCCATTCATGACATTCGTTCAAAACTAATGCCTATAACATGCGGTGTTCCTCAGGGAAGCATTTTAGGCCCAATTCTATTTTCAAGTTATATAAATGATATGTGTATTTGTATAAAAGACTTCAAACTATTATTGTACGCAGTTGACAGCGTACTACTCTATTCAAATCCTGATCCTAAATATATTGAGGATAAGCTCAGTGAACAGCTGTTTACGTGTGTCGATTGGATGACTGATAATAAGCTTTCTTTACACTTGGGAAAAACAGAAAGCATTTTATTTCGTTCTAAAAGGTCATTTGAATTCAAAGTGACACACAATAATCAAGCAATCAAGAGAAAAGAGTCTGTGAAGTATTTAGGCATTGAGTTGGTTAGCGAAAATTAATTTTCATCTTTAGTAGAATCAGTAATGTTGTAAAAAAAGCAAATTCTCGTCTGAAATTTTTGTACAGATATCAAAGTTGTATGGATTTAAAAGCAAAACGTACACCCTGTTTTGCTCTTATTCAATGTTTATTTGACTATGCTAACCCTGCATGGTATAGTAACATAAACAAGTCAGATCAAAAGAAGTTGAAGATGATACAGAACAAAATGGTGAGATTCATCATTACTGTTCTGGTCCAAGAACTCATGTTGGCTACAGCGAACTTTCTAAAGCTGGTTTTCTTTAATTCGACCAAAGATCAAAACAACTCGTATTGCATCATGTGCATAAAATATATCATACTAGGTCGAATCATTATATTCGATCCAACTTCGATCTTGTTACTGGCATACATGATTATAATACAAGAAATACCCGATGCAACTTTAACTTACCAGGAAAAATAGGTAGTATTGGAAATTCGTTTTATTACTATGCCATAAAACATTGGAATTCCCTTCCCAATGGTGTAAAAGAAATAGGAAAGTATGATCATTTTAAGAGGAAATTAAAGGAATACCTAATACTTGACAGTCAGAGAAGAGAAGTGAATGACATGTTATATGATTGAAATTTTTTATTCTTATGTCGGTTCATACTTTTTCATGTTGCATATACTTATGTTTTCGTACGTTATAGAAATTTTACAAATTCATCATTATTTTCCTCTTCTTCCTTCTCCTCTNTTTTTCTTCTTTGACTTAATATCATTTCTATCATCAGTTTAATGTTGTTATTATTATTATTATCTTTAATAAGTAGTTCTTTTAATTTTCTTATCTCTCTGTAAATATTATTATTTTAACTTATTAATTCTATACATGTCTGCAAGGGACCCCACTGGAAATAAGCTCTCGAGCTTTCGTGGGTTATCCTGTTCAAGCTGACCTATTTTTGATCTGTTATTATTGTATATCATTGTATGTTGGAAGCTTGTCGAATAAAAATCAATCAATCAATCAATCAATCAACATGGGCGGCGATTTCATTTCATGACCGGGGGGTGAAATGCGAGGGACAAAGGAGCGTATGGTGAGCAAGAGGGGCCAGTGGCGTAATGTCGTAATGAGCAAAAACGTTGGGGGAGGGTTCGGGGGGGGGGGGCTAAAGTATTTACGATCAGTAGAGCAAAGCAAGTGGAGCGTAAATTGGCGTGGGGTTCAGGGGCAAAGCCCCGGCGGGAGTCAAGGGGCGGAGCCCCATGAAGGTCAGGAGTTTTAGGCATTTAATAAAGGTCAGATGAGCATAGTTTAATACCATATTTGTGACACTGGCCGGTCACTAATTGGAGTGAGGTCTAAGGGGCGGCGCCCCAGAAGCTCAGGGGTTTAGGCATTTAAAGCCCAATTCCACTCCAAAAATAACTTACTTTCAAAAGAAGCAGACAAATCAGACTAACCAATCAACAACAATTTTTTTTCGCAAAATCGGATAACTACTAGGAATTTTTAATGACATGAAAAATGGTGAAATGACAACGTTTAATGACATGAAAAATGTTGAAAATCATTATACAAATTGGCAACCCACTCATGAGTCTGTGACGTCATGTCCTCACTATCCACTAATTATTTTCTTTACATTGATGATACAAATTTCCTATTTTCTCCTTAAAAATCTCATTTCTTCACACCAGCATCCACTAAGTTAGATTACCGGTAATAGTAATATGTTTCTGTGTGGATGCACTAAATATTGATATAGAAATCAATAATTATGAATATATTCATAAAATAGTATAAGTTCCTCAAAGTTCTTAAAGGATTTGGTGAAATGTCATGCACGCAATATGACACAAATTATAATTATAACCTGGTCAAAGACATGCAGAAATCAAGTTTTCAGGGATAAAAAGGGAAATTAATGGGATTAAACTATATAAAGCAATTGATAACAAACTGAGGACATGACGTCACAAACTGATAACCATCTTGCCAATTTGTGTTATGATTCTCACTGTTCTATAGTATTTACTTTTTCAAAAATTAATAAGTTTCTTATTATAGTTATCCGATTTTGCTCAAACCTTTTTTGATTGGTTTGTCTGATTTTTCTGCTTTTATTGAAAGTAGGTTATTTTTCCAGTGGACTTGTCCTTTAGTTACGATCAGATGGGCAACCAGGGGCCCGCCTCTGATGGCCCTTACATAGCTCTGCTACCCCCTTACATGTTTTTGAAGTTTTGTTGTAATACAAAATTACATTCTTTAGCAAAACAATAGTATAAAAACAAGCAATGTACTTTTATCACACTACATTTTTACTTTGCGGGTATCTAGTGTGCAGACTGAAGGGTTCCAAATATTCATTAGGTCAATTTTAGTAAGTAGGCAGGAAGGGACTTCTTAAAAGAGCAAGCTGAATATTGGCCTTTTTTAGCACTGATCTATTTCTATAACTCTCAATCTTGTAAACATACAGTGTAAACCATTCTTAAGTGATACCAACAGAATACATATTTTCTGCAATATTTACTTTGTACATTTTGAAGGATATTTTGCTAGGGAGCGAGAAGATTGTTGCATTTGTATTGGTCTAAACGCTGCACTATTGGGCCCTCCAGAGCCTAAAAATATGTTTCAGTCTTTAGGCAGTACCGGTATGTACTATACATTTTTGGTGTGCACTTTTTTTAAATTTTCCGGAGAGGGGTGTCCGGAGAGGGGTCGCACTGTATACAGCCTTTACACTGTTTCATTTATAAAGAGATATAATATATCTCCAATCAAATCAAACTGAGTGATGCTATCGAACACCTTAACAACATCAATCTTCTATTCTCCTAAATAAAACTGGGAAACTTGAAAAATTGCATTACAATGTAAAATCATCATTTGTGAAAATGTAATACATAAAAAAATGGGCAAATAATTGGTTCCAAACACATGATTCAAGTTTGAAGAACTTACATTTTATAATTGAAACTGTTGACGTTTGTATATACATGTTGAACTTGAAATAATAATATAGCCTTGAAAGTGTCGCAATATATCATGTTTGAGTGAGCTTGAAGTTTAATGGTGTAGGATTGTTTGAGACTATACAGTGCGTCCCAGAAAAAATGAAACCGAGAATTATCGATGTTTTATCATAACTTAATCACATTTATATTGACACATATTTGAAAAGCTTAGATCCTCCTCTTTCATTTGCTGCTACTCGTATGATGCATATTTCACGCATGAGTGATTAAAATCAATTTGAAGAGAGGGGGAAAAAAGTAATTTGGCGGACGATAGCTGAATTGTAAAGAGAAAATCACATTTCTAGAAAATTGAGATTTTACCCCTTCATATGACACCTCAATCAGGAAAAATGAGCAAGGAATAACAAAGTTCTGTTTGTTTAGTGCTTGCATTTCCATAATTTGATTAAAAAAATTTGTTTCCACTGGCTGCCTGCCGTATCAACAAATAACAATAGTAACAAAAGACTTAACTCCGTTTCGTTGACAACCTAGACGAAAGACTTCATGCATGGCTGATTTTCAACGAAACGGAGTTTAGTCTTTTGTCAATTCTGCTTTTTGCTACGGCCCCAAAATCTAATCAGTTCGTCGGCTCTGCAAGATACATACATGACCAAAGTTTGGCAGGAATCCATCAATAGGTTCTTCAGATAACGCGATCACGAGAACGGGACGTACGCACGTGCGGACAGACGGACGGACAACCCGAAAACATAATGCCTCCGGCTACTTCTTAGCAGAGGCATAAAAATGAAGCCAAGATGCACACAGCCCGATTCAATTAATTCAAATTGTTTATTACCAATCCCATCATCCAGGGAATAACAATATATTCTGTAAATTTGCAAATATGAACATATAAATAGCTATTCCAATATCCATCCATCCATCCATCTTCGTACCCCTAGAACCTCAATATTAATTGTGGGTATATATTGTTAACCACTCATCTCCGACCATGCCTTCACAAAATAATTTATTACAAAAAAATAAAACGGAACACTTTGATATACATGGTCAAGCCTTCTACTCATATCAACAGATAACTAATGAAAGCATTGTACAAGTACTGCAGTAATAAATGGTAACTTGGAATGATTAATCTTATTTGGATGGGGAACATTTTTTTTTAAAGAGGGCACACATCACATACAACATAATTCGTTTGCAATTCAGATTTCTACTTCTTTCACTCCCAAAATGACAATAAATGCCAGAGTAAAAAAAGTATACTGACCATTAATAAATGCTGCTTTCTGGTAAATTGTATCAACCTTATAAAAACAAGACAAGAAAATATTGTCATATTGTCCATTTTCTATTATATAGTTCTCTTACAGTAAAATGCAAATTCATTAAATAAAATCTGGACCAATGCAAACATCCGTGAAGTTAAACAAATCTTCATTCAGCCATAATTCAGTTCAGTTATTCCAAAAATTGAATAGCAATACAGATTTATATGCAAAAAGAGTAAAAATAAGTACACACAAATTAGTACTTAATAAATTATTGGTATGTTTATAAAAAGAAGTTATTGATCTGAAAGGATGGACACTTGAATTTAATGAAATCACAATATTTCAGGATTCTCAATATAAAACTAAATAATACAAAATTGAAAGCTTTAACTTAAGAAATGTGTCTTACATAAGATTTTTTAAGCAAAGAAAAGTGGA
This sequence comes from Hemicentrotus pulcherrimus, assembly GCA_003118195.1. Lineage (NCBI taxonomy): Eukaryota > Metazoa > Echinodermata > Echinoidea > Camarodonta > Strongylocentrotidae > Hemicentrotus > Hemicentrotus pulcherrimus. The sequence continues at coordinate 172,199 of BEXV01000346.1, read as the reverse complement.
ATTCCAAATAAAACTAATAAGTTTACCCTGTAGTTATCGAGGATAATATGGTCCTAAAGCTCCCACAATCTGATTCTAATTAGATATCATCAAAGCAATCCACCGAGAGCCAGAGGGTGTTCACACATCACGTTACACCTTGAATCAAAGCCCTTCTAGCTGGCTCTCAGCAGTACTATTAGGGTAGTCTCAAGGACAAGCAGTTCAGACCTGATAGTGACTGTTTGAGCCAGCGACCAATATATTACCATCACAATTGCACCATCTAATTGATGCTTAAAATAATATATATCTATTACATATATATTTCTATTTTCCCTGATGTTCTTTACGTTTTTAGCATTAAGAATACCAAAACTTATTGATCATTAATGCACATGGTTAAATTGTATACTAGCATTGCATCAGGATAAAACTCTATTTTGTTCATCCTCAACATAAACAACATTCATGAGACATTGGTAGTGTTATAGCATAATGCCCACCTCACAGAATTATAATCACACCACTGTAGGCGACACTTTACCATCCTGAATACAAATCAGAAAGACATACAGTGATACTGTATAAACAATTTCAGCATTCTCAATTATGGAATGGAATGGAAAGATGGGTTAGGAATGAGGGCTAAACACAAACTTGACATATGCATGAATCATTCAAAAAACAGCAACACGAAATACAGAAACTTGATTTGAAAATGAAATGGACCTTTAGAGATAACCAATTAGAAATACATGATTACCATATTGCATAAGAGATACACAACCTCTCCCTGTATACATATTGTCAGATTTCAACACGATCAGAATTTCCAAATAAATAGGTAAATAAGATGATCTCAACATTTCAATTGTCCCAGCTGTTATAAAGCATGCACTGCGTAGCATATGGTCAGCTGCAGACAGGTAGGCTGTAACAGCTATGCAATGGCAGTAAAGACCTCCTTGTGGGCAGTTAACAATATGATTTACACATACCTTGTAAGAAACAATCTTAACATTCTTAACAAAATAATTTTTTTTCAAATGTTAAGATACTTTCTTTCAGTTCTGGCAAGCAACATTTGTGTTTTCAGCAGGCACCGCTATCTCTAAATTGCCCTATATTTTTAGGGAAATTGTATAAGAAGAGTTTATAAGTTGTACCCTGATAATATACATGACTTTTTGGGTAGTACCATAAAGATAAATATCTTTTTTGTTTGTAATCACTATGAACATGACTGACAAAGAAAGCGGACAAAATATACAGTTCCTCAGGTAGACAAAGGAACATCCCTTCACTGCTATTATGTAAAAATGTGTAAAACAGGTGTCACATGCATATTCACCTTTTTACATAATAGCAGTGAAGGGATGTTCCTTTGTCTACCTGAGGAACTGTATATTTTGTCCGCTTTCTTTGTCTGTCATGTTCATAGTGATTACCCCATAATTTAGTGTGAATTCTACATTAGGGATTCTCTCCTTTTTTTGTACTACAAAAATAAATTAATCACAAACAGCTTTGATTACCGGTATGCAAACCAGATGTACTGATGCCTTTTCAAATTACTCGGTACTCAATTTGAAGACAAAAATGATTACCCAAATGTCACAAATAAGAATTTTGCTAACAAACCATGTACCAGAAGATGAGCTGTAACATATGCTCAAAGCGATACTTTTCACAGTTGAAACATGTATCGTAACCATGATGTGATGCTTAAAATTTGTATTTTGAAAATGTGTCCACTATTGTTTATTATCAATGATGCTTTGTAGACTATCAGAAATTAGCAAATTTGTTAACCACAACAAATAAAGAAGAATAAATCTATAGACATCTGGCAGTTACAACTTTTTCATCTCTGGCAGAATTAAAATGAAAGCTCAGTAGGTAATAAATTAAATTTATAATATCAATTATATGTGTTTATATAACACTTACTTTATCAGAAATCTCTAAGCACTCTGCAATAATGCAGCATATGTTTCAATGAGAACTCATTTTCAAGGGAAACAAACAATGTGGTCCTTGTAGACAGGTGGTCACTATTAAAAGCAGGTTTGACTTTATCTATTTGTGTAAAGCTAACTAGTATGCCAGATGTATCTCACTTTCAGTTCTGATTAAAGGAGCAATAAGAATTTGTGCTTTTCAATTAATGTACCTTCCAACTAAATTTTATTAGTTGAGTTCTGTTTCAAACCTAAAATTGTTATTTTAGTCCCCAAATTTGTGAAATTTAGCCAAATAGATCATACCAATTCAGCTCTACTTTCAAATAAATACGGTGACCGTTAATTAATTAATTAATAATAAGACATGAGCCGGCTGGTTGTGCGTATTAAAACCAACAAAATGCCAACATCCGCATTGGCTGGAATAAAACTACAAGGCGCTGTTTCGTTTTTTTAACGGCTGGTTCAAATTATCAAATATTTGTGGTGGTACACAAATATTAGAAATGGTTATATTTTGATTAAACAAAGATGATTTTGTCATGTTCTTTCCATTCGACACTTAGTTTTTCGTTATCTCACAACAAAATTATTTTGTGTAGCGCCCCCTGCAACAGAACTCAACTATCCCTTTAACTACTGCTTCAAAGACACCAGCTCATTGCATGACAATAAATCTTAACAAATGTTAGCCATTTTCTATAAACCCAAGGCACACCTACTTCAGTAAATTGTACAGAATAATGTGTACTCCAAAAGGGCTCGTTCAGATATGACGCAGTAAT
>BEXV01000346.1:148751-160270 GCA_003118195.1 Hemicentrotus pulcherrimus | reverse complement strand
GGGGGGGGGGGGGGGGGGGGGGGCATCCCGGCCCCCCCCCTGGATCCGCCACTGGGCCCATTAGTGCCTATAAAAAACATATGCTTTTCCTGGCTTTTTGGGAATGTGTCAGTTTGCAACAAAACTGGAGAAACACGCATATTGTTGAAAATCATGTGATTTCACGAACATTTATAAATCATTTGTATGGAATTTTGAAAATAAGTCATGGTTGAATTTAAAGATACCATGTCCCTTTTGCAGCCAACATCAAATTCTGTACAACTTTGCAGGAATTATGAATATGTCATGTATGTCCTATGTGTGAAATTTAAACGTTAACTTGCTAGACTTCAATGTCAAACACTATTGAGTGACAGACTGGCTTTTTTTCTTCTTTGGTAACAACATACATAAAATGAGCTGTAAAGGGTACATGAGCATTTGTCTACGTCAACTGATTAGATTTTTGCGCAGCATAAAACGTACGACCATTCGGTACAATGGTCTGAAAATCAGACTATTACTTACTGGCTCTATAGCTCTTAAGTCGATTCGGCAAATAATAGTTGTTATTTTCCCACTTAAAGAGATTTTCAAGCCCCCCCCCCTTTTTTTAGGGAAGTTCCAAATTAGTATTATCTTTCAAATGCCATTGGAATTTAACCTTTACATTTTTTGGCCTGCAAATGGGACATAGTACTTTTAGGAGAAGAATTTATCCTACACAACAATAAAAAACAATTTCAAAATGTTAACAGGTACCGGTACCCTTTTTCAAGAGAAACAACAACAAAAAAGCTAGAAATATTTAATACTGGTACTCACTTTCCATACTGTTTCCATGCTGCTTCTAATCCTCTTAATTCACCTGGTGTAGCCACTGCTAAGCCTCCCTACAACACACATAATAATAAGCCATTTTTTATTTTTCTTCAAGATGACAACCCATAAGTTTTAATTTCTGGCACGTACTTCGGCAAAATTTGTAAAACTCAATTTTAAAAGAACACTATTTGCTGTTCCATACATGATATCCTGAGATGCGGTGTGATCAATTAATTTGAGTTACAACTGATTTGTTTTAATCCTATGTTCAAATTTGATCAATTGTGAAGTTGTAAGTCACATAATAAAAGATTGGTTTCTTTTTTGAGTGAGCACAATATTTTGATTCCTAACCAGTTTGGATTTACGAAAAATCATTCAACTGATTTTGCTTTAATTGAACATTGTAATAAAATACCGGTAATTGAATCTCTCGCAAATATGAAGCATGTTATAGGTGTTTTTATGGATAGATAATGGTTTTATTGAGAATAAAAGAACAACAGTGTATCGCGGCCTACAAGGCCGAATTGGATTTTACAAATGTAATAATTTGATATACAATTTGATGAGATTAAATCATGTGTTGGTGAATTTGACCACCGGTCAAAAGTTTGTTGACCTTTCAACGATTTTGACCATAGCGACCTCATTTTAGGTTGGAGGTATAATATAACAAACTGTACATTTTTGGCATCCTCATGACCAGACGAGTAATTTGATATGCATATCGACACGATTTGAATGTCTAAGCTACAACATACTCAAAGCTCAGCGAAATCAAAGCCAAAACGACAGAAATTCCCGTCTTGAAAGACGGGAATGTCAAATACAGTTTTGAGAAAAAGTCATGTCTCATAGAGAATACACACAAAATGCGAAAAATTGACATGCCTCCTTTCGTTGCAAAAATACGCCATGACACCTTTGTCAAAATGAAAAATATGTCGTGACTTTATTTGTAGAGAATTGTCTCAGCTAGAACATATCAAAATTTGGAAGAAAATTGAATAATATTTACAGAGATACAACCAATTTTCCGTAAATATGCTGACGTCATAATATGCTAATTGAAAATTTTGAGTTCGGAGGCAATTGGGGTCACCTTCCATCGTAAAGAGCTACAATGGATTTTGTATAGGCATGTTTTTGCCCATATATATGTTATGTATAACAAGAGCTCGCACGCAGGAACATATATCTTAAATGGACGCTTGATGATGATCATCAACAGACCATGATGACATCTGATTGAAAAAATGAGGGGACATTTAGATAGCATATAGTCTCGGCTACAGCATACTCCAAAATCAACAAAATCCAAGCAGAAATAACAGCGATATTGCTCGCAAAAGACAGGAATGTTTAATCCAGATTTGAGAAAAGTCATATCCCATAGAGATTACACTTTACACTTTAGAGTTACCTTTACATTCGATGATAATCCGATGGCAGTAAGTTGTTCTGAACTATAGTAATGCTGCCTGGGGGTATGATATACATGGCGACTATCAGAACTATATATTTTTACTGTTTCAGGTCCCGGGTTTAATTTGACATCTCCACAGCATAACAGCGATAGAGAAAAAGTGGCACATGAGTTCTGGTACTAGCTTATAGGCGCTTTTAAGAAGCCTCTACGGAGGAAATTCTTGCTGAGTTTGGTTCAATATTGTGTGGGAGGTCATTTTGTCCATCAGCATTGGCCCATAGAGAAACACACACAATACATACAAAATACACTTGCACATACTTTGAACGGACCCATTGTCAAGGTTCGATGGTCATTGTAGTACATACTGACCTAAATGCTCCCAAATTTGACTAGTAATATCCAGGATATAAGTACAATGAAATATCAAAAACAGAAATGGAGATGGCATATGAAAACAACAAAATCAGTGATAAATCAGAGAGCAGTGCAGTGTGGGCGGGCAGCCACCAGCGCCTGAAAAATATTCCTTTAAAGTTGTCTAGTAATAGCACAGACATATTCCAGTCGGTTTGACACACATTTCAAATCACCTGGTTCAAAGAAAATCTGGATCTGAGTAAGGCCTTTGATGCCGTTGATCATACAATCTTACTCCATAAACTAGAACACTATGGTATCAGAGGCCTTACTCTATCCTGGTTTGAGGACTATCTTAAAAATAGAACACAGTATGTTTATTATCATTCTAATAGTTTCTCAAAATTCGTCAAGGCTCCTTCTTAGGCCTGCTCTTAATTTTGATTTATGTCAATGATATAATAAAATCATCAAATATTCTAACTTACATTCTTTTTGTCGATGATACAAATATACTTTACTCACACAAAAATATTGATACACTTATTGATACTGTAAATCATGATTTGTGTAAAATTTCAATATGGTTTAAATGTAATAAATTATCCTTAAATATGAATAATTTTTTTAAAATCTGTTTTAGAACTATTGACTCCGAAGACCAACCACAATGCAATTTGTTTATAGATGGTTTATCCCTGGTAGAAAAATAATACACAAAATTTTTTGGAGTTAGTATTGATTCAAATTTGTCTTGGAACGAACACATTTATAATATAAATATTTTGATATCCCAAAATATTGGTATTTTGTATAAAATGAAATGTTTGATAAATGATAGATCTTTGTTTATTCTTTATAATAATTTAATTTTACCCTATATAACATATTGTAATATTATATGGGCAAACTGTACTAAAACTAGAATAAACTCAATAATTTTTTTGCAGAAGAGAGCAATTAGTATTTGTACTCACTTTAACTATTTTGAATATTCAAACCTGTTATTTAGTCAATTAAAAATATTAAAGGTTTATGATATACATACGCTCCAAAGTGCCATTTTTATGTATAAGTTCACTTCCAAAACACTTCAGCATCTTTCTTAAACTTTTATTTATTAAATGTAAACGTACACTAATATTAAACTCGACATGCTCATGATTACCATCTTAATAATCCTAAACTTAGTTTAGCCCTACAATCAATTAGACAATATGGACCATTTGAAATAACTTACCAAACCAAATTAAAACTAGGACCTCCCTTTATTCTTTTAAAGCTTACATAAAAACATATTTGTTAACTCAGTACAGTTTACTAAATCTTACATAGAAATTTAAAATGATCCAATTTGTTATGTCTTGAATTGTTCTGTCTTTGTTTGTCAACAGGAATGGACCATGCATACATTCAATATTATCACCCGTAACTGAAACCCACACACAATTAATATCACGATATTAGTCTCTTTTTGTTCCACCAAGCTAAATTTTTGCACTATGCACAAATGCACTTCTCAACACGAAATATTTCACTAAATATGTTTTGTTATTTTCACTCAAAATTAATTCAGCCATGCTCACTTCTAATCACTTCACTTATATCTTATTTAACATTGAATACAATGTAGTAGCATGGGATGTTCTTTAATTTTTTTAAATCGGCAGAGGCCACGGTCATCTTCAAACATGTACGCTTACGACATGTGATCTCCTGCTTTTTCCTTTTGTACGAAACTCTTATTTTAACTAGACACAAACTTTTTCAAACTTACATGTTTTTCATTATATTTATTTGAATGTTTCTTTGTATTGATATGAACAAGTGGAAATAAAACAAAACAAAAACAAACAAAACAAAACATAGTTGTGTTGGGGAGGGGTGTTGTTTTTTTTGTAAGTGTTAGAGATATAAAATATATATGTACATGGATCTAAGTCGTGCATTATCACATAAGGCCACATACACCATGTGTGAACTAACGTTAAAAGGACCTTTCTAGCATGGTCCTGGCACAAGCTGTGCCTGAAGAACCGTGCCTTGTATCCATCCAATATCCAGCAGACACTTAAAATTTGTTAAGGTGATTAACATCTAGATAGAACTAGTGCTGTAAGTCAGACGCTATGTTCGTGTTCGGTTCGGTTCGGCAGAGTTCGGCAATATTTCACCCGAACTTGTTCGGTTCGGGGTTCGGTAATATAATAGTAAGCATCGTTATAGCCACGGCGGTCGGTACTGGGCGGGCCGGCCGGCCGGGCCCGACCAGCACGAAGGACTTCTGCCCACTCCTGCTGAAATACAGTGCTTCCGATCAGCACGAATTTCGCATTAAAAAACTGCTCTAAACGTAATTTTTCATTAAGAAAAGTACTACTTACATTCGTATTTCCGTCTTGAATCGTGTTTTATTTTCAATTTTAAAAGAATCATGTTTTCAATTTGTCAATAAATGATATTTTTTCAAGATTTTCCGAGACGGCTGTTGTCTAATGTGAGAGTCATGAAAGTTGCCATCTTGAATAGCTATTCAGGCTCGTCAATAACTGTTTTTTATAAATTTTTATTTTCAATAGTAAAAATCTAAAATCCCCATTTTTCCTGAATAAATAAATACCATACTATAATATATATTTATTTCATTATTTATATTGTAAAATTTGTCCGATATTGTTACGATTAAAATATTGATGATTTGTTTTGTTAAATGGGCTGAACTTGTTTTGATCATGCACATGTATTCTTGTTTATAGCTTGCGATCGCGACGTAGCGTGGTCAGGATTTGGGAGTTTAAATGGCGCCAGTGAAGTCGCGCCCACCACTAGATAGGCATAAATCACAAAATGGGAAAAAATTAAACATAAAATGAGCAGTCATGTCATGAAAATAAGGTAAAAAATGACAAGTTTATTAGCTTGCAAAAACGTTATATTTTTTCTGCCGAACATCCGAACCAGGCCTTTGCGTTCGGTTCGGTTCGGAAGTGCCATGTTCGGCGAACTTCCGTTCGGTTCGGCAGTTCAGCTACAGCACTAGATAGAACTATCTCTCACCTTTACTGCTGCTTGTGGGTTGTTTGCAAACATGTTAGCACTGCTACCTGATGGAGCTGTTTCTCTGAAGTCAAACCCGGCAAGGTCATCGGAAATAGGGTTTCCTACCAGCAGAAAACCTCCCCTGAAGAAAGAAGAAAAGGAAAACGATAATATAATGTTCTTTAAGTCGACCACGTGTGTGTGGAGACTTAATTGAATTTATTTTGTGGCCTTTCTGTCTTCAAACCTCCTAACCAGCTGTAAACATTGTAGAGACCAGCATTTATTGATTGTTTTCTCTCATTTTCCTTCAGCAGCACCTTTAGCAAAAGGTGTCCCTATAGGACTAGGTACACAAAGATGTGATTGATTGAAGTGATCCTTTAAAACAGGGATACAAGTTGGTGTTACCCAAAGTCCCTGAAAAGGAGCAGAGACAAGTAATCCTGCATTTAGACCACCAAAATGCTTTGTATAGCCATATGAGAATTATACATGATAAAAAGGTAGGCCTGCACATACTTTATTCTAGCCTGAACATCATACCAAGAAACATTTAACTATGGAACATCGTATAATGAACATATGTTTGAGCAACATTTTGAACAGAAAGTTCATAAGTGTGAAGGTTGCATCAATTGATAACAAAGCAGATATCATACATAGGCGCATTTATGCGGAAACATCACCGACTGAAAAGCTCAGGGATGTTTTGCCTTGTTTTAGTTGGTAATGCACATGCGTGGCACTCCGATGCAAAACCTTTCCTCTTTCCTTATGTTATTCTTTGTTTTTCCTTCTACAACCTTCTCTTATGTTATTCTTTATCACTTCCTTCTATCACTTTCTCTTTCTGTGTTTCCTTATGTTATTCTTTATTTAATCTTTTTATCACCATCTCTTATGTTATTCTTTTTTTAAATAATAATTCAATCACTTCCTCTTCCTATGTTTCCTTATGTCATTCTTTGTTTTTTATCATTCTATCACTTCCTCTTTCTGTGTTTCCTTATGTTATTCTTTGTTTCTTCCTTCTATCACCTTCTCTGCTATTTGTTTTTTATCATTCGATCACTTCCTCTTTCTGTGTTTAATATTTGTTTCTTTCTTCTTTCACCTTCTCTTATGTGATTCTATGTTTTTTGTCATTTTAATACTTCCCCTCACTGTGTTTCATTATGCTATTCTTTGTTTCTTCCTTCTATCACCTTCTCTGCTATTTGTTTTTTATCATTCGATCACTTCCTCTTTCTGTGTTTAATATTTGTTTCTTTCTTCTTTCACCTTCTCTTATGTGATTCTATGTTTTTTGTCATTTTAATACTTCCCCTCACTGTGTTTCATTATGCTATTCTTTGTTTCTTCCTTCTATCACCTTCTCTGCTATTTGTTTTTTATCATTCGATCACTTCCTCTTTCTGTGTTTAATATTTGTTTCTTTCTTCTTTCACCTTCTCTTATGTGATTCTATGTTTTTTGTCATTTTAATACTTCCCCTCACTGTGTTTCATTATGCTATTCTTTGTTTCTTCCTTCTATCACCTTCTCTTATGTTATTCTTTGTTTACATCATGGAAGACAGCTAGCTCCGCTCCTAAAGTCAAGTGACCTAACATCACGATGTTACAACTGCGAGCGTTCATACTTGCCAAACACGCCAAACATGCCAAAAGATCACACTACGAATATTAGGGCTTGGCATTTTTGCCGGTAAAGCGTAGTCGCCCTTGGTTGCATCACGGTCAGGCTCCGGTTTGGCATTTTTGGGCGTGTTTGGAAGACAGTGTAAATGCCCCTAGTGTAGTGTTTACTTGTGACCTCTATGATGATTAGGACAACGGGCTGTACTCAGATGACCCTCACCAGTACAATTTCATGTGAATCATTATTTGGCTGCAAAATATCATCAATGGTATGTCTGTTATGATTGTTATTGTATCTCAACAGTCATAATGCAAATTGCATACATGAGATGTCGTTAGATGCAGGTCATGGGCTTCTCCTACCTGACAACACATAATGCATAATGCTACCTTCTTTGAAAGTTCATATTCGAGTTGTCTTCAATGTCTTTATACATGATCCCTACATCAAAATTCCAAAATGTGGGGGCTCTGGACCTAGATTTTGGGAACCCTTGTGTCCCAGGCGCCTGTTTGTGTTGAGCCCTGCATAATGTATACTTGCAATTAGCATTCTGACTTCTGAAATACAATTATTTGTTACAGGTGAATGAGGTCATTCATAACAAGGCACTTTAATAAGGATTACATCACAAAAACAAAAACAAACAATTCTTACCCTCCTAATCCTGAGTAGTGACCGTGTACAACTCCTAGACAGAACGCTGCTGCAACCGCTGCATCGACTGCATGCCCTCCTTGGTTCAACATGTCTGCTCCAATATCTGAACACACCGCAACATCCGTTGCTATAGCTCCATGGGGGTCAACCTTATCGTGGAAAAAACAGAGCAATGGGATTTCCCTGTGTTACAAACCCACTTTATTATGTGTTTAATGAAGAGACCCAAATGTGCCATTGGTATAAATAAATAACATTTCTACAAGCCAGATGGGAATGGGATAGCATTCAACTCCAATCCAATTTTAACTGAAAATGAGTCTTCTTTTATTTTCTAACGCAAATTTTTGATTATACTAACCCCATAACCCAATACGAATAAACAATATTTTTAAAGCTCCCCTCCCAATAAATTTTACCTGGTATTCAATATTTGGTATCTCTAACCTAATATTTGTGCAGTGAGGTAATCTTTTTTATGTCCTGCTTATATATATGTTAGATATGCCTTAAAGTGACTCAGTAACATTGTTGAAGATTGATGAAAAAACTGTAATTTTTTATATTCCTTCAACTGTACTTACCCTCTAACAGCCAAAAATCCTGAAAAAAATTCTCAAGCTAAAAAAATATTTATGGTTTTCTTTGAAGGCGACAGTGATTTTCAGTTTTAAAAAAAGGCCTTATTAATTTCAGAAAATCTGGAATTCTGTTTCAGATGGGCTGAAAAACAGAAATTCTGTTTTGCCGGAGTGTTGGCTCAGTCAGTAGAGCGTCCGCCTCACAACCGGGAGGTCGTGGGTTCGAACCCCGGCCGCGTCATACCAAAAGACGTGAAAAAGATGGGAGTTGTTGCTACCTTGTTTGGCGTTCAACAATAAGGGATAGAGCAACGTCGATCTGGCGCTGCACAGTGGCTGCCGGGCTCACGATCAATTGGGCAAAAAGAATTTCCGTTTCGGTTTAATAAAATTTGGAGTGGACTATTAGATTATTATCATTATTATTATTATTATTATAGACTTTGTACACATGAGAAAAAAAAAATCTGTTTAAACAAGATTTTCATTAAAACATGAACTTGTAGGGTACAAATATTCTATTAAAGCCGCCACCTTTGACAAGCCACTGATAACCACTCAAAAACATACGGACGGGACCGGATTTGCGGCGTAAATGCCGCAGCGTTTTCGGGAGAGAAAAAATCAAAAGGTCGGGTGCGGCGTATGCGGCGAAAGAGTTTTAAAAAAAAAGTCAAAACGAGCACAAATTTGCACATATGGGACTACGAACGGTACAATAACTTTACCTCTATGGTTCAGGACATTCCCACACATCTTACCGACAATTTTATCTTGCATTGTTGACATGAAGACAAAAATAAACTTCCAAAAACAACATCTGCCGATAGATCTTGATCTAAGTTCCTGCCAATGCATTGCAAAAGTAAAAGAAGGGCCCGTTTAACGAAGCTGCCGCGAAGCATCCAGCACCCAAGTCCCCATTTTCAATCCATTTCAATGTATAAATCGCAAAAAACTGCCAGATTCTGTGTCAGTGCTAGATGGCCGAGTGGTCTAAGGCGGTGACTTTAGTCACATTGCCATTTGAACGCAAGAGATCGAATCCAGTCTTCCACAATTTTTTTTTTTTTTTTAAATCGGGGGTGCGGCCTATACTATGCTGCGGCATTATCGCCGGCAAATACGGTAGATCTAGACCCCTAGGGTTTGAGTCTAGATTTGATGAATATCGATTAAATACTTGGAATTATTAACCATAAGTTTAGGCCTGATATTTTTTCACTGCATTACGAATCACAAAAATGGTGTAAGTTTTACGAATTTCTTGAAAAATGAAAAGTTTTGAGGTAAAAGGGGTTTTCCGCGACTTTCCGATAGAAATTGCATTTTCCGTTTCAAAATGGTCATTTCCATGAATTCCGTCCATTTTCTGTGTCCCTAACTGTGCAACACCCGCTAACAGTAAATTCTCCTAACAATTTTTGAATTCTCACAAACTTTTTTCCTTGAGACATACATGTACCGTAATTAACGTCGTATAAACCGCCCTGGTGTATTAACCGCACCCCTCGATCTCTTGCCGACACATGTAGATTGGGACCCGAAACCAGCGCCTTAGACCGCTCGTCCATCCCATACTGATGCCATACCCTGCAGTTTTTTGTAATCTACACATTGAAATGGATTGAAAATGGCGACTTCGCATGCTAAATGCTTCGCGGCAGGTCCGTTAAACGGCCCCTTCTTTTACTTTTGCAATGCATTGGCACAAACTTACACCAAGATCTATTGGCAGATGTCATTTTTTGAAGATTATTTTCGTCTTCATGTCAACAAGGCAAGATGAAATTGTCGGTAAAATGTGTGGAAATGTCCTGTACCATAGTGGTATAATTATTGTACCATTCGTAGTCCCATATGTGCAAATCCGTGCTGGTTTTGACTTACTTTTTTTTTTTTGGCGTACCATCTATAAACCACACCCCCGACTTTGAAATTTTTTCGGCGGCAAAAAGGTGCTGTTTATACACCGTTAATTACGGTACATGTAAGACAAACTTTTAAAATATTTCAACACGATAATGTCTAGAATAGCATATACATGTAGAGCCAATTCATCGCTTGATTTACATTCACCTCAAATGCAAGTACATTGTAATAATATAGTTGGGAGAATTACAAAATAGATCAGATCAGCTTTTCCCAATTTTTATAATTAATAATGGTCTGTTTTCACTCAAACTGTCAGATTATCTTGAATTGTACATCTAGCATTGAAGTCGCTACCTTAGCACCATTTTCTCTCATTTAAACAATATTACCAAGTTCCTTTAATGACAAAATTACAATAAAAAGAGCCCATGAGAGTAACAAATCTACTCTGACAGGCCCTCTGAAAAGTTATTTCAGAGTTCACAAGGTTGACGGCTCACAAGACTAACATCCCAGGAGACCAACGCCACGGTCTGCTAGACTGATAATCCATGAGGCTGACATGTCACGTCTCATGGGCCTGCTGACAAAAACATTTCAGAGGGTTCACTTGACCAAGATCGTTCTCTCATGAGATGTGCGTCTCATGGGCTGTCGGTCTTGTGGGTTGTCAGTCTCAAGGGTTGTCAGCCTTAGGGTTTTGGGTCTCATGGGCTGTATCATGGCTTTCTGTTTCATGGCTATCAATATTATGAGATGTCGTTCTCATGGACAGTCAGTCTCCTAAAATGTTGATCAAATGGGATGTCGGCCTAATGGGCAGCCTCTCACGAAACCTTCAATTTCAATGGGATGTCTTTGGACTTGAACTATGACGGTTTTGTGAGACGCTGCCCTGGGATTTAGGTCTACTGGCAAGTTCCTATATATATATGCAAGCAGTAAGTTCCACAAGCAGTAAGTTCCACATTTCCATTGACTAGGCGTTGTGGCGTGCGCCTGTAATCCAGCCAACAGTGAAAGTTACAAACTGATTCAGCCGAGGACGCAGGTTCGAAACTGAGTCACGTCTTTCGGATGGTGACGTTAAAAGTCGGTCCCCAGACGTAAATAATCATATC
>BEXV01000346.1:132968-143849 GCA_003118195.1 Hemicentrotus pulcherrimus | reverse complement strand
TTTTTCAAATTTGGGGTTCAGAATTGTATAATCTAGTGCATTTTGTTGTGAGATATTTAACCTCATATTCAATGAGAATCTGGATTAAGATGATTCTATATAACATATGTCATACCCCAAAACGGGCTCTGAATACACATTTTTATCAATGCCATCAAATGTGTTTAATGTGTATTATGTGCAGATCACTTTCATGAGAAAAAAATAAAAAATAAAAAAATCTAGGATCGGAGGAAAAAGCAGAAATCCGCGGAAACGCAGAAAATTGTCATGCCTGGGTATTGAATAACAAGCCTTACATTATGATACCATAAATTGAAGAACGATCATCTATAATTCAAAAATGTATAAATAAACATTATCTGTATTCAAATATTCCATTTTTTTCCTCCTGTAGTATTCAATTATTTCTAGTACTATCTTTGTGCTTTTGAAACTGTTTCTGTACACAAAAGAATGTCTTACCATCCAACGGTACAAATCTCTCTTGATCCACCATGTTGTTTAAATGTATAATGTCCAAAATTTTTCCTTAGAAGAGATCCTTCCTAGAATCACAATATCTTTCTCTCTCCCTGTCAATGGCAAAATTCTTTCAGATCTTGATTATTAAAAAGAGACCCTGACACAATGCTGAAATAAAGCAAATGTCCACTCCCTTCCTCATCTACTACACCGAGTCTGAGTGTTTTAATTAATTGTGTAAATTTATGCTAATGATGAGGCCGAGGCAAAAGTCTCATCTCACATAAATAATGCACAATCAACAATGCAAGATGGGTTAATATACAACAAGCAGTTGGACAGCACTGAAATTTGGGACTATTATGGCTTGTTTTGTTCCAAAGACATGAACCGTGAAGGAAATCAATACAACAGTGCTAATTTGAGTTGAGCAGTAAAGGTATCTGGATCAATTTGCATGACAGCTGTTACTATGAACAGATTAATATCGTTAATATATAACTCCCACCAATTTACAGGTTTGTGTCTCGACAGCAATAGCTGTGTCTGTAATGGAGGATCAGTATAGAGCAGCTAGGGCTTCTCAAAGTAGTGCTGTAAGTCAGACGCTATGTTCGTGTTCGGTTCGGTGCGGCAAAGTTTGGCAATTTTTCACCCGAACTTGGTTCGGTTCGGGGTTCGGTAATATAATAGCAAGCATCGTTATTGCCACGGCGGTTGGCACTGGGCGGGCCAGCCGGCCGGCCGGGCCCGACCAGCACGAAGGACTTCTGCCCACTCCTGCAGAAATACAGTGCTTCCGACAAGCACGAATTTCGCATTAACAAACTACTCTAAACTAAATTTTTTATTAAGAAAAGTACTACTTACATTCGTATTTCCGTCTTTAATTGTGTTTTATTTTCATTTTTAAAAGAATCATGTTTTCAATTTGTCAATAAACTTTATTTTTTCAAGATTTTCCGAGACGTTTGTTGTCTAATGTGAGAGTCATGAAATTTGCCATCTTGAATAGCTATTCAGGCTCGTCAATAACTGTTTTTTTTTAAGTTTTTATTTTCAATAGTAAAAATCTAAAATCCCAATTTTTCCTGAATAAATGAATACCATACTACAATATATATTTGCTTCATTATTCATATTGTAAAATTGGTCCGATATTGTTACGATTAAAATATTGATGATTCGTTTTGTGAAATGTGTTTTAGCTGAACTTGTTTTGATCATGCACATGTATTCTTGTTTATAGCCTGCGATCGCGACGTAGCGTGGTCAGGATTTGGGAGTTTAAATGGCGCCAGTGAATTCGCACCCACCACTAGATAGGCATAAATCACAAAATGGGAAAAAAGTGAACATAAAATGAGCAGTCATGACATGAAAATTAGGTAAAAAAATTACAAGTTTATTAGCTTGCAAAAACGTTTTATTTTTTCTGCCGAACATCCGAACCAGGCCTTTGCGTTCGGTTCAGTTCGGTTCGGAAGTGCCATGTTCGGCGAACTTCCGTTCGGTTCGGCAGTTCGGCTACAGCACTATCTCAAAGTCTGGACGGTTGGGCATGCTACCCGGAAAAGAGTCTCAAATTTCCTTGTTTTAACGAAAATAAAGAATTTTGAAAGTGTCAAAGGAAATGAAAGAAATGTCAAGAGAAATGTAAAAATTGTTATTGCATATTTAAATCAACCCTTACCATCATTCTTTGGCCAAAGTACCCGGACCACAGGACGAATCATCCATTTCAGGATCACTCTCATCTTTGAGGGGTCACAAGCTGGAACAATAACCTTTCTAGTACACTTCATCCTTCCTTCTACCGGTACTCTCTTTTTTTCTTCTTTTTGTCAGAATTTGTTTCAATCGACTGTATAGGAGTGTGACAGTTAGGGAAATGGCAATCAACTCAGAATGAATAGACTTTGTACAGGAAAAATGCTGGTAGACCAGTTCACAAATCAAGCCTTCAAATGTGATGTGTCTCTATAACAAGCAAATTTGAGGTCTTCCTGAAATAGCAACATAATGTACATGTACATGTATGCAACCTACATTCTTACTTTTCAATCAACCATTTATTTGAGATTACATGTACCTAGAGAGTAGTGACAAACTATAACATTTACCTGCTATTTTTTCAATTCTCAAAAGTCAGAAACTGCATGCATACTAGATGGACAAATACTATGGCTTGCCAAATGTACCTACCAGTATGTAATTTGTGATCTGACTATTGAAATACAATGGACCGGTTTACTAACGTATTCAAATTTATGGATGTTTCTTTTCTGGGGACCTAGTGACAAGTTATTCGATCAACCTGTTATTAATGAATAAAATACAATACTTGGAATCCAGTCTGCCCAAATTTCTTTTTGCTATGTCAGGCAATACTTGTGCAAGCTTTTAACTTGTCAAGAGAAACCTATGTTTAAAAGGAATGTTTACAATTTGAATATGTGAGTAAACCGTTTTATTACAGGTGAATGCAATTCACTAGTTCTATGCATACTTCCTTAAAAATATTTTCTTGACAATGTGGAAGCTTGCCAGATGCACATAGCACTTTACGCATTGAGCGCTGTACAGTGAGATAAGTCAGATAATGGGCTCTCATTGGCCAATCCGCTAGAGCACTTGCAAATTTAAGTGAGAGAGGGCTCACTCAATGGGATCGTTAAAGCGTTGGTCACGTACGGTTTTGGGGGAGGCCACAGTCGCAACGTTTTCAGAGGGAGGGAGTGGCAAAGGCAGGGAGGGAGTATCGGGCTCGCACATCACACGCACTGGGGTGATTCGGTAGCCCAAACGCAGCCTGAAAGCAGCGAAAGTTCCTTGTGCACTAAAAGTGCTACGGTGTCTCTGCATGCTCCCAAATCCGTACGGAGGCGGTACTTAACACGTACCGATACCCAAATTTTGCCCACGTAGACAGCACGCACTTGCAAGTACGGCAGGATGTGACCACCGCTTTAACATTTTAAAATCTGAAATACATGGTCCTACATGTTACCAGTGTCTGTGATATGGTGCAATATTGAAGCAAAAAAAAAATCGGGCTTCAAAATGATCAAGAAGTGCCTCAAAAAAGTAAAAATCTTTGAGTGACCGGTTTTCCCCAATAGACTGTAGTGTTATGAAAATATTTCTGTGAATGGTTTTCAAAATTTGTAATTCCAATAATTAATATCTTCAAAATCAGACAGGCGATCGGCTTGTAAAAAGTCATGGAGGTCCTGACTGACCTAAAGGTTTATAATTATCATTGCAGCATGAGCTAAATCAAGGATTATTTCTAAAGGATCTAAGACAAAGTTACCTGATCCCTTTCAGCAGAGATGTGAGTTGGTCTAGCGGCACGTTTACTTGATCAGCTCTCTGTCTTCGCCTACAAATTGGCTCAGGCGACCTTGGTTCGAAACTAAGTCACGTCTTTTGGATGGTCACGTTAAAGGTCCCTACCAAGACGTAAATAATCATATCTGACTAATGACGGGTATTTCCATTAACCTGTTATTAATGAATAAACTACAATACTTAGAATCCAGTCTGGTTATATTACTTGTTGCTATGTCGAGTAAGCCTCAGGCATCTTAGATAACAGTATCTGCACTCTGCACTATGAGACTACAAGACTGGTAGGCTCTTTACTCCTGACACAGCCAGAGATCGACATATCTAGGCTTTCAGAATTGTGGTTATTAAGTGTAAGTTACAGTCTGTGCTTGCAGACTACTATCCCGCATACATGTAGTTAAATGGCAATCCAACTCTTATAAAAAGTTGATTTGTATGATAGCAGAGAGATAACAGAATCAGAATGGTAAAAGTTTGAAATGAATCGGATCAATATTAAGGCAGTTATGAATGTTTGAAATATGACTATTATATTATGAACTATTAAAGTCTATGCGAATCTCAAATTGGTAGTTTGGTCAGTTGATTGTGACCTAGGACGTGGATAACTCTCCCATTTGCTGTGTACAAAATTTAATACATATCTTGTTTTTCTTGTACGTTAAGTTCTTTCTCCATGGGGGCACTACTAATACTAAGGTCCTCTAAAAAACAAAAGACCCTCCTGAGCAATGAGTTTTTGAAGAAGAAAAAAAGAAATTGAAATTTTAGAAACAGATGGGAAAGTAATCCAGCACTACATCGTATTGACATTACCGCTTCAAGTTCAACCAATTTGAAGTGCCCATACGTATAGTGATTAAAACTTTCAAAAATTCATAACTTTCTTATATTTAGTAAGATCTAATTGAAAATTTCATCAATTTGTTTCTCTGATTTTTATGCTTTCTTTTAGAGTAATTGTCTATTTGAAATTCTCTTTAAGATGTTCAAACAATAATGTAGTCACATGAAGAGGCGCGATAGACCCTCAGTCGGTAGAGCAGTTGTCTCGTAATCCGGTGATCTGGGTTCGAAACCAAGTCGATGCGCTAGTGCCCTTTGGTAAGGCATTAATCCTCATCACCAGGGGCGGTATTCTGAACCCTGTGTTATCTCTAATATTGTTGTATCTTTGGAGATAAGATAAAGTTGGTATTCTGAACATTGTTGTAACTTTTGTGTTATCTTTTGTTGTATCTTTTCTCTCATGTCAGCGGCCGCGCCTGCGCTCATAGTTTAGTGCGCTTGTAACTGTGCGTATTATTAATAAAGTGGCATTTAATCCTCATTTGCATATGCGCACGAGAGATAATATGTCGAGATAATTGGTATTCTGAAAGTTGTTGTATCTTTTATCTTATCTTATCTTGCATGGTATTTACAACAATATTTACAACAGGTAGGGAGTTGTTGTATCTTTCGTGGTGATATAATGACGGGAATATTTTTTGCCCAGAACCAACTTCGTGCCAATACACGAGTTAGAAGAAGATTGTGTGTTGACCGGAAACATCACAGATGAGAACTTTCCAAGAAATTACATGCTAGGGTATGACAATTTTAATGCTCTCATCTTAACCAATATAGTGAAAGCGTGATTGGTCTTCATGATCCACATGCCACAGCGCATACATTTAATGATGATGCACGCAATAAGCCCTCAAATAACTTATTACGCCCAAGATTAATAGGCGCTAGGCGCATTTTCAGATATGGCATGAAGTATTCCTATTGGTTGAACTACTTATGAATATAATGCTTATATATAACAGATTTTGATTGGTAGGGTCCACACAAATGGGCGTGCCAACAGTGGTCAAAGATAAGATAGGGGCGGTCCTTCAAGAGATAACACAGGGATAAAATGATGTTCAGACTTCAGAATACCAACTTACAACAATATTAGCGCTGTGTTATCTCTGGGAGATACAACAAAAGATAACACAAAACTTACAGCAACGTTCAGAATACCTGGTTGCTTACTTACAAGCATTTATGCTTTCTTAGCAGTCAGGTAAAATAACCCCCATCACTATCATAACATGCACAATAGACTATACAGGGGTCTGTCTTAAACCTCCTAGTAATACTACACACTCTAACAGCCTTTTCACACACAGCTAAAATTCATCGTATCTAGTGATGATTAGAATCATCGTAAAAATTTAGTCATGATTATAGACAAAATTTCCCAGTGTGAACATCGGTTATACGATGTTGGGATAGATACGAAGTCGCGATCTATACGCCCCTAAAAGCAGGCTACAGATACGAAGTTCGTATCTAGAGAGCTTGATATTCTGTGTGTGAAAGGAAATTCGTGTTTAGTCATGATTAAACTGGATGGAGCGTGCGCTTTGATTGACGTGACATGACCTTCAATGCGCAATGGCACTACTGCGCATTTTACGAGCAGTAGTTAATCACGAAACGATTAAAGATCGCACCGAAATTTCTGTGTGTGAAAGGCTCGTGATTAGTTTAAACACGTTCGAAACACGTTTAAACTAGTCATGTTTAAAGAATTTTAGCTGTGTGTGAAAAGGCTGTCAATAACATCCTTAATCAAACATTTGTTTATCTTATAAAGCACTTAAGTTTGGAGTCATACAGGCCAATTAGATGTCAAGTTTGATGGTTCTATACAATTTTGTAATAAACAATGTTGTTGTGATCACACCAGTGCCAACCAGTCTCCAGGGAACCAGTTACCTGGAAAAAGAGTGAATGTGACGTGAGCATTACGGAACTTTATAATGTAAAAAACCTCTAGTCTATTGAACATCTATTTGAGAACATACTGTACAACTTTGTTTAACTTACAGTTACACAATCTAAGTGACTAGCAAAATTAATATTCAAGAAAATAATTGTTCACCAACAATGCCAAGACAATTGGCACACTCATTATCATATGCATGTTTATTTAGTATTGGCTTCAAACCTACAGTACCCAGGCCTGCCAACCTCTGGAGTTCAAAAACTGTATTCTTTAATCCCAAAAGTTGTATTTTACTGACAAAAGTTGTATTCTTAAAAATAAACACCGATTGTTATGCGGATCAATGCCTCTTGCAGTTCATACATACATGTACAGGAAGAAAAAAAAATTATGGATTATTGGTTGAATATGCATGATTTCATCACGACTGATGTGTTCGATGAACCAATAAACATCCTCAAATTTCCAATGTGAGATGCTTGAAGTATTTTATTGAAGAAAATCGGACTGTCGTATTTGCTTCTAAAAATCGTACGAAATACGTCTAAATTGTACTGGTTGGCTGGTCTGAGTACCCATGAAAAATCAAACAACCTTTAATACAAACCAGTACATGTACATATTGATTAACTCAACACATTTGATATTCTATTCTATTCTGTAATTAATAGTTCTAATTAGGTAAAATGATATCAATATCAATCAAATTGCCAATTTAGGTCTTGCATTGACAACCATTAACTACATGTAGATAGCCATTTGTTTAATGATGTTTATGGAACATATGACAATCTTCAAAGGAAACTTTTCAGACAACTCTTTGCTCTGACATCAAGCAGAAATAAACAAGTATTTGTATCGGTATTGATTCCCACAACCATTATAATTGTCCAAAGAACTTTAATATAGGTCTAGACTAATACATACAATCAAATTACTCCCAATCACTCCCTCCTGAGCAACAACTTTGATACATTCTACCAGGGGCGGCGATCCTGGGAAAATTTGAAAAAGTGCAAAACAAAATTTATAGCAAATACTTACTAAAAACTGCAACACATTTGTGGGCTCTGGAGGGCCCTAAATTGCAGCGTTTAGACTATGAGAAATGGAATAATCTTCTCGCTTGGCCACTATACTCTCTTGCATAATATCCTTAAAAATCCACAAGGAAACATTTCTTGTTTTTATACCATAGTTTTGTATTTTTTTAATACAACAAAACTACAAAAACCTGTGAGGAGGTATGTAGTCAATTCGTCACCTTCGCCCCTCTAATGGGTCACTTTTTCACTAAAAAAATCTGTTAACGTGGGTCCCATTTTTAACAAAAATATCCCTAAACATGGGCTGTTTTTTAAAAAATTTCCAATATTTTTAGGTGTTTGCATCGGAAATCCCCGAAAATTGCGACAAAATGGTCTCTACTTCAAGTAAATCCCCCCAACTGACCCTTAGAAATGGGTAGGGGTTTTCGTGGCTCGTGGCACACCCCCATCCAAACTGATTATGAGTATCCCCCTGCATTTTTACTAGTACCGGTACTAGTCTAGGCCTACATCTACAAACTCTACACTGTTCTGTGTAAGTTTACTTTCATTCTTTTTAATGCAAGACCTTAATATCGAAAGTCCTGCATATTATGTCTTTGACTCAGCATCAAATACACCCCTGCTCAACACATATAATCCATCCCTTCCCTACACTGTCAATGGCTCTATTTTGAAGACGACACTTCATAATCTACTACAGTATCTACCGTATTTGCCGGCGATAACGCTGCACCCTCGTATAGGCCGCACCCCTGATTTTGACCTTTAAAAAAAAAAAAAAAAAAAAAATTGAACGAGGTGGGGAGTCGAACTCTTACCGACATATACATGTACATGTATGTAGAGTGGGAGCCGAAACCAGCGCCATAGACTGCACTGCCATCCCTCAACGATGCCCTGGCCTGGCCTCATAAGATGTGAGGAAATGTCCTGTACCATAGTGGTATAGTTATTGTACCATTCGTAGTGCCATGTGCAAATTTGAGAAAAAAAATTATTCTCAAAAAAAAACACCCCCAGAGAAACACATAAATTGGGGAAAATCTTTAAATCCCTAACCAAACATTTTTTAAAAAGTTGAATCATTTTACAAAGGTATCCTGCCCATCAACGGTATAAATGCTCCTGACATTTTACAAAATCTTTGATGAACTTTGAAGAATTAACAGGTATACTATTTTTTAAATATTGTGTATTCATAATTATTGATTTTTATATACCGGTAAATAATTTATCAAAATTCATATTCTTTTTTTGGAAAAAATTACTCTATATTAGTGCATCCATTAGTATATTAATGTAACTTGGATGCTGGTGTGAAGAAATAAGATTCTTATGGAGAAAATAGGATATTTATATCATCACTATGAAGAAAATAATTTGTGGATAGTGAGGATGACGTCACTGACTCATGAGTGAGTTGCCAATTTATCTAGTGATAATCAAAGTTTTTCATGTCACCAAAAATTATTAACTTTCTTATTACATGTAGTTATCCGATTTTGCTCAAACTTTTTTTGATTGGTTACCCGGTAGTCTGATTTTTCTGCTACTATTGAAACAAGTTATTTTTGGAGTGGACTTGGGCTTTAACCATGCAAATACTTTTAAAAGTACAGGTGTCGAAGTCAGAAACTGTTCACAAGCTAAAAAATATATGTATTGTTCTTTACGTTATATTTTATAATTACCAGTATTTGTTATCAATTAATGATTTTTAATAATAATGAGAAATTTAAAGCCCCTCCAAAGCATTAGGAGCCTCAAATTCCAAAAATTTGATCGCAAAATTTCACTTCAATATAAAGATGTGAACGAAGGTGTCATAAAACGGCTTGCAACGAACAGTCATGTATCACGTATCACGTTCACGTCTTGCGCCCTTACGTGAAATAGGTCACCCAAATCTACAAAGTGTTGGGTTATGTGACCCAACAATTTGTTGATTTGCTATATGCAATCTACAAAAGCTCACATAAATTGATCCTGGCGTTTAAAAAAAATAATGCAGATTGTCATTGAGAAGAGACTAATGGCCAAAAAGGTGCCTCAGGCCAGACTATGTTGTGTATTAAACTCTGTGGTATACTCTGCTTTATATATGAATGCTTGACTAATTCAGTAAATGGATGAAACAAATACTACTACCATTACTTCTTGTACTAAAATAAAATGTAACAAGTCAACGCAAAGCGTACGTAGCTTCCCCTTGCAGGGTACAAACGGCCTATATACATCAGAACAAGTTACCTCCATTGGACTATACTATTATATTACTAGGCAAGGAAGATAACCACATTTTTTAGGTGTTTTTACATAGTTAATGAGCTGAGACCTTTGACCTACATACTCTAAAATCAAACTTAGGCTGTGTTTTGATACCATATAATATCAAATTTCATTAAAATCCGTCAAACAATACTGAAGTTATGGATCAGAAACCAGATTCGCATATTTAATGAGCTATGACATTTGACCTACATACTCAGAAATTGAACTTAGGCTGTGTTTTGATACCATGTATGTCAAATTTTATTTCAAATTTCATTCAAAATAGTCAAGCATTCCTCAAGTTATCGAATGGAAACCAGATTCGCATATTTAATGAGCTATGACCTTTGACCTACATACTCAGAAATTGAACTTAGGCTGTGTTTTGATACCATGTATGTCAAATTTCATATCAAATTTCATTAAAAATAGTCAAACATTACTCAAGTTATCGAATGGAAACCAGATTCACATATTTAATGAGCTATGACCTTTGACCTACATACTCAGAAATTGAACTTAGGCTGTGTTTTGATACCATGTATGTCAAGTTTCATATCAAATTTCATTGAAAATAGTCAAACATTACTCAAGATCTCGAATGGAAACCAGATTTGCATATTCAATGAGCTATGACCTTTGACCTACTTACCCTGAAATTGAATTTAGGCTGTGTTTTGATACCATGTACCTTCATATCAAATTTCATTAAAATTCTTAAAACACTAATCAAGTTATCGAATGGAAACCAGATCATATTTAATGAGCTATGACCTTTGACCTACATACTACGAAATCAAACTTAGGCTGTGTTTTGATACAATGAACCTTTATATCAAATTTCATTAAAATCCGTCAAACGTTTCTGAATTAATCGATTGTAAACCAAATTTGTTGAGGACGGACAAAATAAAGTATCATGTACGGTGCAATGATCGACGTGGGGATCATGGCTAGCTCCCCCCCCCCCCCCCC
>BEXV01000346.1:111976-130765 GCA_003118195.1 Hemicentrotus pulcherrimus | reverse complement strand
TATTTTATCTGTCATGGTTTCATTGTATGATAATGTAGATTTGTTTTGTGAATGGATATTCTTTCCTATTTATATGTACCCTTCATCATTGTAAACACATACATTTCAGCTTTTTAGCTGCAGCATGTGCATCATTGTACTCTATGTTTTTCGAAATAAAACCTTGAATTGAATTGAAAATTGAATAATGATTAAATAATGCGATTAAAAATAAATGAGACACCCATTTGGCTTGCCATACTCCACTTCCAGTTCGTTCAATAAGTCATGACTAGTCTAACTAAGTAACAAGCACATGTAATTTATAAAATATTGATTAAACACTCACGTCACGTTTTGGTAGACGTGATCATTCATGTTTTACGGAGTCACCTATTTTACGAAACGGCGCAAAACGTGAACGGGACACATGATACACGACTGTTCGTTGCAATCCTCATTAAACTTACACTTCTGCAAAGATCTACCTATATTACTTAAAGACGAATTTTGATGTTGTACGCAGAAAACACAAATTTTGTATTCTTTCCTCAATATTTGTTTTTAAAATCTTTCCAGAAGTGTATTTTAATTAATAATAATAATAATAATAAAAACGTTACTTATAAAGCGCTTACCACCGAAGTCTCTAAGCGCTAATTGAATGACATCCTCTCTTGTATCATTAAAACATTTATTTCAAGTGAAATTTTGCCTTCAAGATCACGCGTTTCACATTCGTAGACTGTCACTATGCATGGGAAGTACGCGCAGCCAATCCGCAAATTGTGAGCAAATTAGTTTGTTAACTAGTCATGAACACGCGTGCAATTAATCCGACAGACATGCATTGGCCCGCACTCGTGCAACTAGGTAGCGCATAGTTCACGAAAGTTGCCACCAAAAATTGTTGTGCCAAAATTTTGAACATTTTGAAAATTCCTGCACACATTTTATGCACGGCCCGCGTCCTCCTCCAGCACGCTATCACAAATACTTCCCACATTAGACACGCAGGAGTACGAGTATGTGTCTATGCGCAAACTATGCGCAAACCAAAATGTGGGCAAGTGTCAACAGGGCATAAGGGTAGACTTACCCGAGCTTGAGCTTTTTGAAGGTGAAGTCAAACTCTCACTTTCTTGCAGTTGATCAAGAGAATTCACAGAGTCATACAGATCATCTGAATCATCATTCGTCAGCAAAGAGAACTTAATCTCCTTCATTTCAGTATCAATGTCTTTCATTGTTCTTCACTTCAGCTTTTCAGCAATTTTTTTAGACCATCTAACGTTTCTTTGAAAGGCAATCGTCTTGTTGTTCATTTACAACTTAGGATCCCGTCAGACATGCAGACAGGTGAATACAGAAAACGAATCATTGCTCAAGTTTTTTATTATGGCCGTGGCAAGGGCACCTGGTCTGACAGGTTTGGCCCCGCGCAGCTAGGCATGGTGACTCTCTCAAGTTCTGCTGGATTGACTGTAGTTGTATGTGGCCTATGCTATGATGGTGTACCTTATGTGTGCGCGCATGTGACCGAGATGGAGCGCTAGCAGGAGTGGCATAAATACTAGTCGAGAGAGACAGATCTTGAAAAAAAAAATCAGTATACGACCAAGTAAGCTATGCACTGTAGACTCGTGCCAGGCATGGGTGGCGATGGAAACTGAACTGTTTGAACTTCTCACTCACTCAGCTCCTCTTCTCGGTGTCATATTGGCAGGGTACGGCATCGCTTTTATCAATTAAACAGTGCGTAGCAGACGACCCCAAGCTGCAAGGCCTTCTCGAACATCACACCGCCAGAATTTCGGTGACGTTGACCTTTCCCGGTGTCGTCGGGCAGCGCAGAGCTAGCGAGAGCGGTGGTGAGGCTCATCCAACGGAAGATGTAAATGCGCGATTTCAATCCTGTGTACGTCACATTCGCTTGAGCGATTTATGTTAATTTATGTAAATCTATGGGATTCTATTGGTCGTTTCATGTTTACTGATCGATTTCGTAAACAAGGGTGCCATCCTTAGTCACTACGATTGGAGCTTTATTTGACGCATTGTGTTGTACATGCCATACATTAAATAAACATTAAAACAATATTAGCGAACGAGGTTAAAGACACCGGCCTAATTAATGTAAAGTCCACGTGAGTTAAGGTCTGAGAGGAGGGAAAATTACCGATTGAACTCAACTAGGTTTAGATCTCAAGAGTAGAAATTAGTAATGTAAAATTTTTCAGGAAAAAATCTTCCGAAGTTTAATATAACTCGTATATTTTTGATAATTCATAATTTGTAGGGTACTACTTTTTTCACTCTGTGCGTGATGATACTGGCGCCTATGCAGCCAGTAGGCTCCGCGCTGGAAAGCGGGCGCGGAGGAAGCGGGTCGGGACCCGAGAGCGCGAGCGTTGGGGCGAATCAAGAAGTTACAGAGACAGCCATTATGGACGCCGAAAGTAAGTGGGCAGTGAAATTTCGTATTTTTACTTAATGATTTGAAATATCTTTAATGCATTATTGCCAAAGTATGGTGTATACTTGTGAGTTTATTCGTGTTCTTTTGATTTTCTAAATCTATTGAGCATTTTTCTGTTCTGGGTGAATTTATGAGCCGATTCAGCAACCAAGATGGCCGGGTAAGTCCCGGGTAATGTTAGCATAGGAACCCGCTCATCAGCTATTTTGCGTTGAAGTTCCGGTATGGAAATTTTCATTTTTCTCATCCTCGTAATTGCAATTGCAATATATTGCGACGTTGAATATATCTATTATTGTGTAGCTACCACTGGTAATTGTTAGTTTTTTGTAAATGCCTGAAAAATGTTGAGATTGGGGCGTGGGAATATTGATGTTCTTCCATGAATTTGTTAATGAGCAAGCAAGTTCGATTAACGCACGCGGCGTGTGTAGCGGCGCGGGCGTCGCCCCACGCTGGCGGGTCGTGAAACCCGTGACTTGATCAAATTCCCGGGCTTCTCTATGTGCGGGCTGAGCTTGAAAGCTCGCAGTGCTGCGGCATGGTCGCCGCAATCGAACGAGCTGTTTATCAGCCATGTCGTAGCCGTTTCAATTTGAATGCCAGGCTCTGGCAGCCCCCGGGCGGGCGGGGCTTACTCCTATAGCGCGATGGCTGTGACGTGAATAGAATATCCTTGTGCTGTTTTTCATACGTGTTCGCGAATGTTCTCCTTTTGCGGAATGCGACATCCAAATTTGACCGCCCAAAGATATGCCTAGTTTAACATTGCAGCAATATTTGCAACGCATTTTCTAGCGTTGTTTTGTGAGATTTTGTTACATTGTTGGAAATTGACCAGTGTGTATTTTTGTGGTCACTACTGCCCAATCTCCGAGCTCCGGGTCTACCAGGCGGTGGGTTGATGGCACCGTTCTGGTGGTCATGAACCCACGCTGTTTTATACTGGGGCACAGATTTTTTTTTCTCGATCCGGGAGTTGACCAAGATTTGAGAAAGAATTTATGTTCAACTCCAGACACACTAGTTCAATTGATCCCAACAGCTAGAAATTAATCAATATCTGTGCATCTACATCCCTACTCAATCGGTCCTTGGTTGTTTTATTTTGTGTTGTCTTTATTTCCTCAGCAGACATGCTTAAATTCTTCTTGCCATTTTCTGTTTACAATTACAGTTACTGTTTAGGCATAGGGTCTAGTTACTTTGATTAATCTCTTGTCATGCTTGTCCATGAATTAATTTCTGAAAACTTAAGTATTTTGAAACCAAAACAGTTTTGTATTTAAAGGTACTAGGCTACTAGACCTAGATCTATTTCTATGTCCCATTTACAGGCCAAAAAAAAGAAGGAAAAAGTTAAATTCCAACTGCATTTGAAAGATAATACTAATTTAGAAGTACTTCCCATAAAAAGGGGGGGCTTGAAAATGTCTTTAGGTGGGAAAACGACTATAATTTGTCTGATCGACTTGAGAGCTATAGAGCCAGTTAGTAATAGTCTGATGTTCAGACCATTGTACCGAACGGTTGTACGTTTTATGCTGCACAAACATTCAATCAGTTTAATTTTGGCCTTTACAACAAGTGGGTTATTGATGTTGACAAATGCTCATGCATGTACCCTTTACAGCTCATTTTTAGCTCATCCGGCCCGAATGGGCACGATGAGCTTATGCCGTGGCGAGTCGTCCGTCTGTCCGTCCGTCCAACATTTCAAAATGCTTCTTCTTCGCCATTTCTTACCCGATTTTAATTCCGTTTGCTTTATATGGTAGCACTAGGTGGGGAATTCGAAACTTCTACAAAGAATTTTGAAACTCATTAAATATGCTAATTTATGCGCATTTCTCAAAAATCACAAAAAATGCTTCTTCCTCATTTATTGACCGATTTTTATTTTTTTTTGTTCCATCTGAAAGACTTTCATGAGGTTCATTGAACTTCTACACAGAATGATGAAATTTTGTCTACAAAATTAATTATGCTAATTTATGCGACATTTATTCAAAAATCACAAAAATTGGTTCTTTGTCGTTTATTGACCGATTTTGATTTTTTTTTTGTTCCATCTGAAAGACTTTCATGAGGTTCATTGAACTTCTACACAGAATTATGAAATTTTGTCTACAAAATTAATTATGCTAATTTATGCGATATTTATTCAAAAATCACAAAAATTGCTTCTTCGTCGTTTATTGTCCGATTTTGATTTTTTTTTTCCCATCTGAAAGACTTTCACAAGGTTCAGTGAACTTCTACATAGAATTTTAAAATTTTGTCTAGAAAATTATTTATGCTAATTTATGCAAATTTAATAAAAATCACACAAATGGCTTCTTTTTCCTCATTTATTGACTGGTTTTGATTTTTTGGTTCCATCTGAAAGACTTTAATGAGGTTCATTGAACTTCTTCACAGAATTATGAAATTTTGTCTACAAAATGAATTATGCTAATTTATGCGAATTTCAAAAAATCACTAAAATGCCTTCTTTTTCCTCATTTAATGACTGATTAATGACTGATGACACATTATTAAAATGTACATTCCCCAAAATCTTTTAACTGAAGGCGTGCAACTTGAGTTCTCAAATTCCAGACTTTCAATCATATATTCATGTCACTGTCTCCTTCCAAAACCACATTTAGCCAGATTTGCAATACCTAGGCACTTCATCATCTGTACATGCATGTAACCAATATATGTACATTTCATGAATTGCAATGTACATGTATACTCTGTTCAAAGTACAAATTGCGTGAATTTCTTTGCTGGATGCCGGATGAGCGCCACATCAGTGATGTGCTGCTACAGTTTGTATGTATGTTCTTACCAAAGAAAAAAAAACACTGAGTCAGTAACTCGATAGTGTCTGATAGTGAAGTCTAGCAAGTAAATGTGTTTCTTTGCATAATTTGAACATAAGAACACTGCTAACGTTAGGACATACATGACATATTCATAATTGCTGCAAAGTTTTACAGAATTTGATGTTGGCTGCAAAAGGGACATAGGTCTAGTATCTTTAACACTTCTAGACTCATGTTATCAGTTTACAATGTAAATCATCAAGCCTTTACAAAAAAATATACACAATTTTTTAATTTCCTCTCCTGACTCTATGTCAAGCTATGAACTTTTTTTATTCTCTTGCTGGGGTTTTTTCTTGCAATGTTTTAATTGTTTGTTTGTTTTCTTCATTTCATCTGGATTAAATGCTTAAATGATTAAAGGTTTACTTAAGGCCATTAAAGAGAAAACATGTTTACCATAGCTTCCTGCCTTTTTGAAAAATACATGAGGAGGCCGGAGGCATTATGTTTTTGGGTTGTCCGTCCGTCTGTCCGTTCGGACATCCCGTTCTTGTGATCGCGTTATCTCGAGAACCAATGATGGATTCCCGCCAAACTCAGGTCATGTATGTATCTTGTAGAGCCTATGAACTTATTAGATTTTGGGGTCATGAGGTCAAAGGTCATGTGGCTCATTATGCATGCAAAAATAGCTTGTGATCGCATTATCATTAGAACAGATTGATGGATTCCTGCCAAACCTGGGTCATGTATGTATCTTGCAGGGCCAATGAACTTATTAGATTTTGGGGTAGCGAGATCCAAGGTCAAAGGTCACAGGACTCATTATTTATGCAAAAACAGCTAATGATCTCTAAAACCCATCGATGGATTCCCGGCTCCCGCCAAACTTGGGTCATGTACAGGGTATGTATCTTGCAGAGCCAGGAACTGATTAGATTTTAGGGTCACGAGATCAAAGGTCACAGGACTCATTATGTATGCAAAAATAGCTAGTGATCGCGTTATCTCAAGAACCCATTGATGGATTCCTCCAATTAAGGCCATGTAAAATCATATACATGTTAAGCGTCCCCGCCCGCCTCCTTTTTGGGGGCTGCCTCCTATTTATTTATTTTTTTGAAATTTTTTTGGGGGAAGAAAAAAACACATGAAAAACACTGTTTAAATGGATCTATTTCTGATTTTTTTAAAAATGTTTGCGGCCATCTTGAAAAATAGCTCGACTGTCAGTACCGAGCGGCCATTTTGAAAGAAAAAAAAAGGGGGCCTCCTTCCAATTTTTTGAAAAAACAGGACGCTAAACATGTTTTTTTTTTTTTTAATTTGGACTACCGGTAACTGATTACACTTTGGGGTCACAAGATCCAAGGCCTAAGGTCACAGGGCTCATTATGTATGCAAAAATAACTTGCTTCTGTTTTGGTTTGTAAAATTGCTCCATGGCGGAGGCATCATTTTCGACTGCGTGCGGTCGAAGGTCCAGACTCCATCTAATTTTCTTCTTTTTTCTTTCTCAAAATGGCCGCTCGGTATCTTTTCCCTGACAGTTGGGCTATTTTTCAAGATGGCTGCCAGCATTTTTTTTTTTTTTTGAAATTCAGAAATTGATCATTTTAGCAACATGTTTTTATTCATTAAAAAAGAAAAAAATGGAGAGGCGGCCCCCCCCCAAAAAAAAGGGGGCAGAGATTTCTGTTAATTATATTGTTACTGTATTCTCTTGAGGCTATTGTCAACCTCCTTTTGTCTATTTCCTGTAGAGGTAGATATATCAGCAAACTCTTGGATGTATGCCCATTTCATAGTGTTGAAACTGTGTTTCTCATCTTTATGATTGGATGCATGATTTTTTCCTTGTTTGCTATTGACATTGTTTTGTTTTTGTTTGTTTTTTTGCAATATAGGAACTGTAAAAAGATAGAATGTACTGTTCAATTGCAAATTGTTTTTTCTATCAAGTTCACGTTTCTGAATTGTATTTGCTCTCTTTTTTGTTTTGCCACATATTACTATCTTGGATATGTTCTTCTGTCCTTGATTATGCTGCTCCGTTTTTTAAACTTTATTTTTTATGTTGCTTTTAGAAGTTTGTAATTTATGTACAATATTTGTATAACAAAGCTAATGATACTAAGTTTTACATGTACATACAAAAAAGGAATTTGTAACAAATTGGAAGTTTTTATGTGATTTGTTGAATCTAAATCAGTTAGTCAGATATGGCTCCAAAATGTTTATTATGATGACTTATTATTTCAGTCTTGTGTAAACATTGATTACAATCCCTGGAAAGTGTTTCTTTTTTTTGTTGTTGCTGCATAACCAGAACTATTACATGATGATTTACATTAAAGGAGTCACACCTAGAAGCAAAAGTGTTTTGAATTGATGCAAAATTCATATCATTGCGAAGGGAAAGCCTTACTGATCAATTACAACAAATTTCCTCTTCAAAATATGTTTTGGGCCCGCAGAAATCAACTTTCAAAAATGTTAGTTTTGAGATCCAGATTTACTGCCTATTCGTATTTTTTCGTATTTTGTCGTAGTTCTTCGTGTGACGTCACACCCTGGACACGGCTGTTAAAAAAAGGCTGCTAGCTTCCGCTTGGTCTGCAGCTAGACGGACTAAGCGGAAGCTAGCAGCCGGTACCGAGCTGTTTGTCCAGGGTGTGACCTCACTATTCAGAGCTCGCTACGCTCGTGTGTTTGGCTTACGTTCGGGGGCGCTTGGGGGTTTAAGAAGGGTCTTGAAAAATTGCATTTTACGCCTCTCCACGATATCTATATGATTTCTCAGCAAATTATTCGTGTTTTTCAAGAGAAAATCTTTCCATCCATATGTAATTTGTTCTAATTATCAGTTTTTAGTAAATTTTCTTTGTGTAGCTCCTTTAAGGATATGCACAACCGTGTAATGAGGTACCCGAGTACCCTCCCAGGTTTACATGCGAATACCGTACTCAAATATTCGGACGCCATGTTTTTTGTTTGTTTGTTGTTGTTTTTGGCCACCACCTTACCATGGGAGCTTTTTTGTTTTTTGTTACATAACACTGGGTAGACTATGACTAATATTATATTAAAATGAGATTTTTACCAAGACGTTGTCCTTGTTTTTACCAAGACATTAAAAGAAAGAGATGCGATGAAATTGGCAACAATAGTCAAGTTTGACTAATAGCCATTATAATACCAAACAAAGAAGAAGAAGCAGTATCCCAAGTCCATCTCCGAAACTCACCACCGAGTGCCATTTGACATGAAAAGAAATATTCCTATCAAGGCTTAACACTTGTGACATATTTTGCAATCAAAGAAAGAATCATATATGAATGATTTCAATCCACATACATGGTCCTTGTTTTATATTTCCAGGTGCAAATCAGAAACGCAAGTTGGAAGACGAGGAGGAGGTGGAGGAAGGAGAAACGGTAGCCAAGAAAGTCAAGACAGAAAATGGTAAGAGAGAAGTTATCCCAGAGACACAAATTTATTTGCATATTAAACCATGAAATGAACTAGGTGAGGGGGAAGGATGACATAAATGAAATCAAAAGAGTTACAAAATAGAAATGAGCAGCAATAGAAAAAATAATAATAAGATGATAATAGTTATAACAATAATATAATATTATTATTATTGTTATAATTGATAATCGTTATTGTAGTAATCATAATGATGGTGATGATGATAATGGTGGTGAGGGTGATTTAATGAATCAAAACAACTACAAAATCAGTATTAATATTGGTAGTGATGATGATAGTTGTGGTGGAGATGTAGAAAAGTAAACTAAATCCACATGTCAATTGACAAATGATCGTACTGGTAAAGAGATGTATTTGTCCTCCCCAATTGGACAAGTGGTACACTTAATTGCCATTCGCCATTCCCAAGAGATTTTACAACTGGTTTTAAAAGCAAATGTAAAGACAGACATTTTGCCAATACAGTGGAGGGAGGATATTGGGGACTTGCAACAAAAATAAATGCCAAGAGGACAGTCTTTCTGATAGGGGTAATATGTCAATGGATAGTTTCAGAAAGCAACAATATTTTGATCCTCCCCATGCCATCCTGACATCCTCCTATGGGTGCTGTCATTCCAGCTTTGCAAACAGGTGTACAAATAATTCTAGTAGTACCTAAGAAAATCTTTAAAGAGACTCTTCGACACAATGTTATAGCTCCGTGCTCAGGCGATCCAGTATTCTGTAGAGGGTTAGAAAAAACTTTTCCTTTTTATATATTCTTGAGATACAAATTTGTCTTCATTTTTATTAGATAGTTGGCATTGGGTGATTTTTTTTGTGTGTGTATTAAGCGCCATATTTTATGTCATGTTGGTATTGTTTGTATATTTAAAGAGAAGGTTGAGTTCTGGGAAGAGGTAAAAAATAATTTGTGAGCGTTATCATTGTTATTATGCAAAGGTGGAAGAACATTAGATTAAACATGTTCCTTGAAAAGCATGGCTCTTCAAATGCCTTCATATTCTAAATNGGGGGGGGGGGGGGGGGGGGGTGGGAGGCTTTTTTCGCCATGTGCTCGTGTAGTCCCATGTACATCATTCTGTGTACAGTGCTAGTAACTTTGCCAAGATTTGACCAAATTTCTTATCATTTTGATGATTCCAGAACTTTGCAATACACACAAATACTTATATACTAGATGATCAACCTTTTCTGATACATTCCACATCGTTTCTTTCACAATGCAATCACATGACCAGAACTTAACCTCATCTTTAAGACAACTTGTTTCTTTGTTTGATTTGGTAATTTTTTTTTTTAATGTTGTTGAGCTTTCACTCTTTGACTGCTTTTCATCTTCCAGGTGTTTTTAACTACAGTAGGTCCAGAGAAGTCCAAGAAAGGAACATACATGTATATTTGCAAATTTTGAGTAGATATTTCTTTTCAAGGCATTAAATCCAGACCTTGACTTATTTTAACCACTGTCAATTTCTTTTCTTTTTTAAAGTTAAATAGTACCTTTATATAATTGACATTGATCAATTGAAATATTTCAATGTACTTATTTATCAAACCATCATAAGCACAAGTTTACAGACATCTCATTGAAACTTGTGTAAAAATTAATGAGTATTTCAATTCAATGTGTTGCTAATAACTTGTACTATTGAGTATTTCGTGAAAAGTTGCCCAGAATGCCTTTTGCATAATAAACATTTTGAATTAACATCATTGTCATCATAATTTCATCACCATAATGGAAAAAAAAAAATAATAGAAGTGGTGTTGGTGGTAGCAGTAGTAGTATTAGTCATAGCAGAAGTAGTAGGAGGAGGAGGATAGGGGGAGGAAGGGAGTAGTAGAATAAGTGGTAGTGGTAAAAGTAGTAGTAGTAGTAGAAGTAGCAGAATTAATGGTGGTGGTAATAGTAGTAGGCATGGTAGTAGTACAGCAGTAATATTGTCCTGGGCCCCGTCTTACAAAGAGTTGAGATCAATCTCAACATGGCAATGGCCTATCAAGATCATCGTTACATGCGCGTATTGTACAGCACGCGCACTATCAACCTATGAGAACCGTTGTTTCAAAACTGCGATCGATCGCAATTCTTTGTAAGACGGGGCCCAGATCTTGACTGGCAGGGGGTGTAATGTAACATTCTTTGGACCGCTGAAGGGAGATATATTTTCCCAAGTAGTTATATTTTCCACGAAGGTTAACTCCCTTCAGGTCCGAAGAATGTTATATACCCCCTGCCAGTCAATATGTTATATTAGATAGCCTTGGTTTGAAAATGTAGGAGTGGTCAATTTATTTATTTTTTGGCCCAAAATTTTTTGACTTTTTTTTTTAGGACATTTTTAAAAAAAATTTAAAAGCATTGTTGGGGGAAAAAATAATTTTCAGAAGAAGAAAAAATGTTGGAAAATAAAAATTTGACCCTTGGTATTGGTGTAATTGGTGATATACAGTCCTCAAGAGGGCGACATATATAAAACAAAATATTCATTTGACCAGTTGGTTAATAATGTAACACTGAAAAGTGACCGGCCGGGGAAAATATAACAATTTGGATCCTCACAATTGATATCACGTGGCAAGCTCTGGACCAATCACATCTTGGTATCTTGTCTAAGCTATCAAATATTATAGTAATTATGACTGCTTTGAAAATTAAAGCAGTCATTATTACTTTTATATACCGAAAAGGGTCATAGAATACATTTGCGACTTACAATCATGGTAATCAAGTTTGTTTACGCTATCGAGACCTAGTCTAGGGTGTCTAATTGTACACCACTTGAGTCTGTGTGCTAAAATCCTTCTCATTGAGATTGCACGCATAAATATGCAGTCTAGATCTATGTGCATTAACAAAATTATTTCTAAATCGAGATGCAAACCTTTATGAAGGTGATACTCAAAAAATGAGGTGTCATATGAAAGAGCAGGTTTATCTCCATATTTCCAAAGGGGCGTCATCTCGTCATTACATGTAGGTCTAGGCCTACAATCGAGATCGGTGGTCATCTGCAATGTGTGCAAATGTAGCAACCAAATTATTTGCTCAAAAACTGTGTGGTAGCCGCGCTGCGCATTCCTTAAAAAAACTTTAACAGGTAAACCAATGCGCATTCCACAAAGAATTTTTTAACACATGAACAATGGATATTTCAGCAAGACTGAACTATTTTCCCAGTAACTGGAATTTTGCTGGGATTTTACTGATTATGCCTCCGTTACGAGGTAGCCGGAGGCATTATGTTTTCGGGTTGTCCGTCGTCCGTCTGTACGTCCCGTTCTCGTGATCGCGTTATCTGAAGAACCGATCGATGGATTCCTGCCAAACTTTGGTCATGTATGTATCTTGCAGAGCCAATGAACTAATTAGATTTTGGGGTCATTAGGTCAAGGTCAAAGGTCACAGGGCTCATTATGTATGCAAAAACAGCTCGTGATCGCGTTATCTCAAGAACCTATCAATGGATTCCTGCCAAACTTTGGTCATGTATGTTACTTGCAGAGCCAATGAACTGATTAGATTTTGGGGTCATGAGGTCAAGGTCAAAGGTCATTGGCTCATTATGTGTGCAAAAATAGCTTGTGAACGCATTCTCATTAGAACTGACAGATGGATTACTATTTAACTCTGGACATCTTACAGAGCCAATGAACTGAGTAGATTTTAGGGTCATGAGGTCAAAGATCAAAGGGTCATATACATGTACATGTATGTATATGAGAAATTGCTTGTAATCAAGCCTGAAAACCTGTTAATGGATTACAATTGAACTTGAATTTAAAAAATTTCTTCTGTTTTGGTTTGTAAAATTGCCCTATGACGGAGGTATCATTTTTTACTATGCGCAGTTGAAGTTGCATCTAGTTTACTAGATGGGTTTGGCATTTTTCGTTTATTTATGGGAATGGCTAAAACCACGACTGCAATTTTGACCAATCAGATGGCTGGATTTATTAAGTGAGGTATATAAATCTATTTATGTAAGTACTGCACATGTATACAAATATACTCAACTTCGCTTAGTGGTACTAAGTATTGTATCCCAGCTGTAGCTGAGCAGCCATCATAGGGAAATGAGGCATTCTTGTGACTTTCTTCCTTCCTTTTACCATTTCCTAATCTTATGTCTACTCAACATGTAGGTGTGAAATTCATGCTTCAAGAGCGACTGACCCTGATCGCGAGCATTAAGAAACAGGCGCCTAAGAAGGACAACCAGTCCTACAAGTCCAGGGTATCCAAAGTAGACTGGAACCAGGTCAAGTTTGGTATCTACACTGCTGAGGAATGCAAGAACGAATGGAACAGCATACAGGCAGAGGTAACATTTATCATTCTTAAATCCTACTTTTCCTTGGGTCTGCTTTTAAGTGTGTACAGTAGTAAATGTAGGACACATCCCAGCTTTCTGGTCATTTTGTGTCCCATTCATTACCAAGTAATATTGTATAATGCAGGCCTGATAACTACCAGATTTTAATGGGTTTTCTGATATATTCTTTTTCTCTATTTTTTCTCCTTCTTCCCCTTATTTTCTTGATTTTTCCAGATTTCTCCCAATTTTCNAAAAGGGGGGGGGGGGTAGTTGAGGGGGAAAAAACCTTGTTTTTTGTTTTCAGTGCTCACTATCACCCCTGATTATGAGGCGCGATGGCTCAGTGGTTGAGCAGTGGTCTCTTAACTGAGAGGTCCTGGGTTCAAAACCAAGTTGATGCACTAGTACTCTTTGGTAAGGCATGAATCCTCATTACCAAGTCTCTAGGAGAGGACTTCAAGCTTTGGGTCTCCTGTCTGCTTACCTTCAAGCATACACATGCTTTTTGAGCAGTCGGGTAAAACAAATCGACCAACAAATATGAACATAATTTTACATCAACAGCATTATTTTACTTGATATTTGGTTTGTTCTATGCTCTCGTATGGCTTTTAAATCAATACAATAATCAAATACACTAAAACCTGAGGTGTGGTCAGTAATGTATGGCACAAAATACCATGGACTTGCCCTATAATACTAGAATAAGTGCTCATCGTAAAATGGATATAAATAAGAGTTGTTAAGCCATGACAGGACTTATTTCTAAGAAGTGCAATTTAAAGGTACATGTATTTTCTCTATACATTTTTTGACAGTTGACAGTTCTATTAGGGCTTGGACCAAATAAATAAGATGAAATGATTAGAGGAATTACACCCCCAATGTTAATTTTTGTTTTCTTTTTCCTACATTTGTGGTAACATCTATGTATGGAATAAGCACAGATGATCAAATAGCATAGACTTGCCAAGGAAATATGTAATTGAAGTGCTTTGAGTTGAATTACCAATTATCGTTATTTCTCTCTCTCTCATCTCCTAGATCCGAAAGTACAAAACCCTGGCAGATGTTGCCCTTGAGGCAGCAGCCCTGGTCCAAACTCCAAACTACATCATTAAGAAACTGGTAAGATCTTCCCCACTGAATTATGTCAGATAAGGCCTGTCCTCATCAGCTCGAGCTTGTCGAATAACCTGTTATTTTCAGACTCTGAATATTATCCCGAAAAATTGCGTTTTCACCAGACCGATACGCTCATCACAAACCAGCTCAGAAGAGCGCAAATTACCCTGTTATTTTTTAATAGCGGAATATTTTGGAAACAAGACCAAGATCTTTGAAACATATTTGTGGTTTACACCCAGTAAATAAAATTTCTCCCAGGAAGCATTACATTTATATAAAGACCAAGATCTCTCTGGATATTTTCTTGACCAAATATCCCGCCCATTGCAACTGCAGGCCTAATTTGTGATCCGGATTGTTAAAATAGCGGGTTATTTGACAAACTCAAGCTAATGAAAACAGGCTTATTGTATCTTACATAGTATGGAAGGCTATCAGCTGTACTTCCCTCATTTTAACTACCCCGCATGAGCTTCCTTACGTCTTACAGAAAATACAATAATCAATTTGTACGTTGTGTGCAACCAGGCTTCCAAAAAGGAAATCAAATTTTCATGTTTGTACTAGTGCCCTTTGGTTAGATCTATTCATTTATAGTACACATTCCCTAAAGCATAACTGAAGATGTGGGTCCCCTCTGGACTACCTCTGCTGTCTTAATACGTACAGAATTTGAAAATAATCCTTCTTTTTGTAACTCTAGTAGTTGAGCATCTAGACATGCCCAAAAATCTAAATTATCTTGCCTTCACAACAATACTTTGGACTTCTTAATTACTTCTATGGAAACCTTGATTTGATTTGCTGTTGAGTGATGTTGCCATGGTAATTTATTTTGATAGAAAAGATACCATTAAAGTCACACTGCACTACGTGTAGCTAGCTTGGTTTGTTTCCTTTGGTTCTCTTATCCATATTTCAAAAAAACACATTTGTAAATACATGTGAACATAAATACACATGTAATCATCAAAAAATAATATGGCTTGATTTCTCAATTCAGAGCCATTTATTTGATAGCTCTGTCTTTCCTATGGGTCCAGCTGCAGGTCCCCTCAAGCCTGCTTCTGATTTGATAGCTCTTACAGAAAATGTACTTCTATAACCCTTGCAGGTGCATCCAGACATGCCCAAGAAGCCGTTGACACCGTTCTTCATGTTCTACAAGGAGAAAAACAAGAAGATGAAGGAGAAGCATTCCACCATGTCTCAGGTCCAGATCACACAGATGCTCTCCATCAAATTCAAAGAGTTGCAAGAGAAGAAGAGGGTAAGTGGTAAAAGGGTAAGTTTTCAGTATTGGCGGAAGTGTCTCAATCATAGCTACTAAGCCTGCGACGAATGTTCTGTGTACTCTTCCGCGTCCACGCAGTGACTTGTGTATGAGTGAAAAGGATATGAATCTTGAGTCTTTACCTACAAAGTTTACAAACAAACTTGAAGTAAGGCACACCACGCTTTCTTAAAATCATTTTCAACAACTTACGAACCTTGCTAGCGATGTGCTTCTTCCCCTACTTCGGCCCGAGGTCAACACTTGCCATACGGGGTACACAAAGTCGCAACGACAATCGCTAGACAAGCGAGAGAAATCATGTAGATCACAAGAGCTAGGAGGGCCGATGCGCATGGCCGGGCCCGAACAAGATAGGTTCCGCACACGACACGTGTGCTTTCCCAGAATTCAATATGCGAAATGAATTCGTGGATGCATGAACAGCTGGAGTGAACAGCCAATCTGGTAGCAGAATGATGTACCCATGACATGAACAATGAATTTGTTTATGTGCTTCAGATTGGGTGAGAGCACTCCATCTAGCAGAGATACTAGAAATGGCCCGGGTGCCGGTGAGGGGGAAGCGAGAAAGAGAGAAGAGAGTGTTTGCAAGAGAAAGGATGAAGAGCTGTTTTACGATAAGGGCAGTGTTAGATTTGTTGTGTTTTTTCTCCTCATCCCTTGTAAAATGAGAATGGCACTGGATTGCGAGTAAGGAAGTGTTACATGAGGGGGATGGAATAGAGTGAGGATTGAGAGCGCTATGAAGTTAAGAGTCGGGAAAAACATGACTTTACACATGTTTGCATCCGACCGTATGTCCGGACTTGTACACGCCTACTAAAATACACGCTGATGCACAGGCTTAATAGCTACTTTAGAGAGATTGTTATACCAGGTTTGGTTGCATGTGATTGGTTGCATGCTTCAAGGAGTATTGGTCATTTCCTCTGTGCTTTTGTACCGACCTCATTTTGTGTCACTGATAAAGAAGGGGGAGGGGGGGGGGGAATTCTCTCATCTGAACAACGTTATAATGGGGTAACAAATTTGAATTTAAATGCAAGGAAAACATGTCTTCGTACGTAAATATATTCTGAAGTTTTCTGTGAAAGGGAAGCACAGCCCCCTTTTGAGGAATTTCTCTGTCTTATCCCTGTACAGAGATGCCAACTGTTCTGTTTTTGCCCCGTTTTTTTTTTGCTATGAATACGGCAGTACGTTTTTTGTACGTTTTGTTACGTTTTTTTACGTTTTTTTTTTAATATTTAAAAAAAAAAAAATTTATGCCCCACCACCTGGCACTATGTCTGGCAATGTCTCCCAGCCCAGTAATCGGTGTGTTGACTCACCACTTAGAAACTTGAACAACACTGAAATGTGTCTGTCATCTTGGTTTGAAAGTAAATTTTCTAATAGATCTCAATATCAGGGTGTACCACAAGGTTTTATCTTGGGTCCCCGTCTGTTTTCAATTTACATCAGTGATCTTACACATTCTTCTAAAAACAACATTATTAATATTATTATTGACAAGTTTATAAACACAAATCGGCACCGTCAACTGCACCTCGCAGTTAAATGAAAGTCCTTCCCCGCATTTTATTACGGACCTGGCCTGCTGACGACGGCCAAAAAAAAAAATAGAGGTGCGTCTTACACAAGGAGATTCACAGTACGTGGTACTCTAGGTTTTTTTAAGCTGCTTGATCGGCCGATTTTTTCGAAAAATACTGTTTTTTGCTCTCAAGAA
This sequence comes from Hemicentrotus pulcherrimus, assembly GCA_003118195.1. NCBI lineage: Eukaryota > Metazoa > Echinodermata > Echinoidea > Camarodonta > Strongylocentrotidae > Hemicentrotus > Hemicentrotus pulcherrimus. Next base: position 113,514 of record BEXV01000346.1, on the reverse strand, counting down.
TACTTTTTTTTGTTGATGAAGGTTGGCATCACTGCCTGTAATAGGTTGTCCCCCCAAAAAAAGATTAGTTATTAAAATACAAATTTTCATAACCTAAAGATCACTGTGTGATTAAATATTGAATAGGAAATTCAGGGGATACAAGTGTGTTATTTGTTGCTTCAACTGTCCCTTGTTTTTGCAGAATAAATATTTTCAGCGGTATGAGATCGAGACAAGGGCATATGAGCAAGCCATGGAGAAGTTTTAGTGAGTATTGCATAATTATGAATCTCTCATTGTAAAACAAATGATACAATATACAGTGTATTTCAAATTAACCCTTGTGGCTAGAGGGATGATATTTTAGGTTGCAAGTCATAATCTATCAGGAAGATCAATGTCAATGGAGAAAAAGTTTTGCCTTTGGTTATATTTAAAGTTCAGTATATCAGCAGCATGAAGTAATTGTTAAGGCAGAATTTCTTAGACCTCTCATTGTATATTGCAGTCAAAGATTTGTTTTTTATTTACACATTTATTTCACTTCCTGATAGCTGTGGTGAAAATTTGTCTTTTTGTCTCGCCTGCGTAGCAAAAAAGCGAGACATAGACACCGCTTTTCCGGTGACGACGGCGGCGGCGTCGTCAACATCAAAAACTTAACCTAAAGTTAAGTTTTTGTCTCGCCTGCGTAGCAGAAAGCGAGACATAGGCGCCGTTTTTTCGGTGATGGCGGCGACAGCGTCAACATCAAAAACTTGACCTGAGGTTAAGTTTTTTAATTTTTTATATAATTTTTAAAGTATAGGTTCTTAGTCAATGAAACTTTGACTATAGGGTAATCAAGTATCCCCAATCATGTGAGTAGAATTTCAGATCACAAAGTCAAGGTCAAAGGTCATTTCAGCTCAACAGACTTGGACTCTGTTGTATCATCGTCATCGAAAACTTAACCTAAGGTTAAGTTTTTGAATTTTTTATATAATTGTGAAAGTATAAGTTTTTAGTCAATGAAACTTGGACTAAAGGGTTAACAAGTCTCCCCAATCATGTGAGTAGAATTTCAGGTCACTAAGTTAAGGTCAAAGGTCATTTAAGGTCAACAAACTTTGTTGTGGCATCAACGTCAAGATTTTCAAAATGCTTCTTCTTCGTTATTTTTTAACCGATTTTGATTCTGATTGTTTCATATGATAGGGCTAGAAGGGGGATTCAAAACTTCTACACAGAATTGTGAAATTCATTATGTAAGCTAATTTATGCAAATTTATTCAAAAAATAACAAAAATTGCTTCTCCCTGTTTTCTTGACTGATTTTGATCTGGTTTGCTTTATCTGGTAGAGCTAACTTTGGTACACTAAACTTCTACACCAAATTTTGAAATTGTTCTCCATTAATTAATTATGGTAACTTATGCAAATTTATTCCAAAAATAACAAATTTTGCTTCTTCTCCCTCATTTCTTGACCGATTTTGATTTGGTTTGCCTTATCTGGTAGAGCTAAATTTGGAACACTAAACTTCTTCACAGAATTTTGAGATTTTGCTCCATTGA
>BEXV01000346.1:79548-91436 GCA_003118195.1 Hemicentrotus pulcherrimus | reverse complement strand
CCCCCCCCCCCCCCCCCCTCAAGAAAATTGGCCGTTTGTGATTCCAAGTTCTTGAGATTGTTTGCAAAACATTTAAATGCGAATATGATGTTAATGCACTCAGCTCCACAGATATCTTGTAAAGCACTCCCTCTACCTCGGCAGGGCAGGAACTTGTTTGTGACTTCAGTTCTGTTAGAATATCTATTGTCTTTAATCCTGTTACATTCTTAAAGGTGTTCACACTTACATGTAGTAAACTTATCAACACTTACACAAGTAGAGTAAACACCTGTCTATTAAGGCTATTAAAGGAAACAGAGACAAGTGGCCTTTCTAGACAGGTTTGACTGTATGTTTATAATGTTCATCTTTACTCTTTAATGGTAGTAGTAGAAACTAATTTTATAGTAGAAGAAACTAGCTAGACCCTTGAAAATATATAGGCAGCAAGTTATTTAGATTAGACTAAATGCAATATTTAATGGTTAATTAAAGTGGTAAGCAATCCTGGGAAATTTCATAAATGAGATATTGTATTTCAACAGCACCTGATATGCATTGGTTTGATGGCAGCACCAATATTTGTTATATATGATAACAAATTCAGTTGAATCCACCTTTTCAGTTCCAAGTAATTGCTCCAAATGCTTTATAGTGTTTACAATTATTATCACCCCTGATAATATCTCAATGTGTAGCTCTTTTAGCATACTGGGTAGTCTTGCAGAATTTTGTTCTGTAAAATACCGGAATCACAACTGACACTTCATGAAATTGTTGTGATTTACAAAAGTAGAGGTTTTTTGCCATGAAAATAGCTGTTGTTTACAATTCCTTAAAGTTTCTATGATTTGAAAGTGTGTGTGTGTTAACACGACCACAGCACTTCCATATGTGTATGATTGTGTGTTTGCATTCTCATCCAATGTCTTACATATCTCTAGCAAACCATTGATCATTTTTCAGTTGTAAAGATTGCTGTAGATAACTTCTTGGTTTTCCGTCGTAGACTCTCAATTTTATCATTCCTTCTCGGAACAATGGTGCTGATTAAATGTGTCCAAATTCACTGGCTAATTTTACATAAGGTAGGGAGATTTCATTTGTTTTAAAATCTTTTGTCAAATAGATATCTCTCGATCATCTGTGATAAAGGTGTACACGAGGTATATACTCAGAACAGAAAGATATGATCAAGAGTGGTAGATGGTCACTATTAAGTGTGTGCTGTGTGCCAAGAATTTCATGTACATGCAGCTTGTACATTTTTAGAAGGAAAATAAATTGTTTACAAAATGTAATTTATGATGGTATTTTGGGGTGGAGATAGTTGTATAGAAGAAATTTTGGGGAGTAAATATGTCTGAATATGAGCAAAGCTTTTGAAATTTTTTTTTTTTTACCCCTACTGGTGAAAAACTGTCTGCATTATTTGTTTTATTGTATGTTTGTGTGTATTCCAGGAGTTCAAATAAAGCATAAGTTTTATATGATGGAATTGCAATATATCTGCTGCTTCTGTTGTGAGAATATGTATTTGCTTGTATAATGGAGTGGAAGTACAAATGATTAATTATCAAGATTCAAGATAATTTGTTGTCTGATTTACAGAAAAATACAGAAATTCGTCCTCCACTGGCAAGTGACGTACATATACAAGCAACTTAAACAATATATACATACATTCAAGGATACAAAGAAAATACAACAATAATAATAACGATACCAAAAAAAATAGCAATATCAAAACTGACATGTCTATTTGAAAACAAGCATTAAAAATTGAATCTCAACAATGCACAGAACGCATGATATGGTGATAAAAGTGCTCTAAACATTCACCCCTTCTCTCCTAAAAATGAGACAAGAACAAATGAGAGAGAGAGAGGAGTCGCATGGAGTAGAAAAGAAAGGGGGAAATGAGAGAGAGAGAGAGAGAGGAGTTGCATGGAGTAGAAAAGAAAGGGGGAAACGAGAGAGAGAGAGAGGAGTTGCATGGAGTAGAAAAGAAAGGGGGAAATGAGAGAGAAGAGAGAGAGAGAGAGAGGTGTTGCATGGAGTAGAAAAGAAAGGGGGAAATGAGAGAGAGAGAGAGAGAGAGGTGTTGCATGGAGTAGAAAAGAAAGGGGGAAAAGAGAGAGAGAGAGAGAGAGAGAGAGAGAGAGGTGTTGCATGGAGTAGAAAAGAAAGGGGGAAATAAGAGAGAGAGAGAGGAGTTGCATGGAGTAGAAAAGAAAGGGGGAAATGAGAGAGAGAGAGAGAGAGAGAGAGAGAGGGGGAAGGTGACAGAAAATGAAGAGCTCTTGGAAGGAAGAGATGAGGTAGAGTACAGGCTATTAAGAACAGTGACTGCCCATGGTAAATAAAGTCATTAATTTTCAGTGCAAGATTAATCTATACCAGATGAGTGTTATTAGGTTTTTTATGGGGATAATCAAGACTCGAATTTGGAGATTTTGCAACGCTATTGTGTTGCACAATGTAATCCTCCCATTTCTTGGTGCCTATCAACTATTTGTCCAAAATTGCACCTGTGGCGAATGAGTGACCATGCAAAGAGGCAAAGAAGGCAATCAAGGAGTTAATTGAGACCACTGGTCTTAGTAGTCTATGGATTGAATGCAATAGATTAATGGAGGGGACATACCGGTATCTATCATCTTCTTTTATGTCACCTTTCGGCCTTTCCTATCTCCTTTTTCCATTTTCATTTTTTTTTGGGGGGGGGGGAGGAGGGGTTATGTCCCACGGGGTTAGTGTCAATATTTCAGTTGTAAAAAGTTTGAAATTAAACTTGTCCCTCCTGATAGATTCTGACAAAGAAAAAGAATTGTAGCCACTTTCTTAATATACACACATGTATGTATGCATCATGTAATCGATGTACCTCAATAATGAAAACGTGCAAATAAGACTTGTTCGCAAATGACTGGACTATTTCTTCCTCAAATCAGTTATTTTGGATGATAAGCCCCAGCCCCCATCCCCTAGATTTCTCTTAGTGCAAACCGAGGTCCCATAATGGTTTCTTTGCTGTAAGTAAATGGATCGTAGGAAGCTTCATGTTAATTCAATGTGACATTCAAGTGGACCAGCAAAAAGTGATTCAGGACTTTGGCGCTGTGCATCATAGGAAGATGGGGGTAACCTTGCTAGTCATAATCAGGACTGCTATTCACAACATGTAACTTCCTTCATTCGTTCATGTCTCCTTAGATCAAGATTAATGTAATCTTGATCTTCAGAGTAGTTGCTACAACCGGCCGTGTCAGACACGTTGCCCCGGGGTGCGAGATAGGACTCTTGTAGCATGCCCCCATTTAAAACAATTATACAATAACAGTTAACATTACATTTAATTGATAGTATGAAACTATTAAAATTACTCTCATGCTACGGGAAAAATATTGCATATATATATAATGAATCAATTGATTTGGTCGATCCAGTTCGATGGCACAAACACGGCACTACTGGACAGAGATCCTAATAATTACAGAGCTTAAACGTGAAGGACCTCTATTCATAAAACGGAAAGGGGGTCACTTATCATAATTCATAAAGGCACAAGAACCGTTATTCATCAGGACCGCTTTTTTTTTAACGCGAGATGAAGGTCTCCACCCATAATTCACATCAAGGACCACTATTCATAATACAAAATCAGGGTGGCTATTCATAAACATGAATAAGGGGCGCTCTTCGTAATTTATATTGGGGGTCACTACCGTACCCACAAGGACCGCTATTCATAATACGAAATGAGGGACGTTTCTCATCTTCAATCTTCTCGTATTATGACTAGCTACCCTCTTTTCATATTATGAATACGGACCCCCTTCTTTGATTATGAATAGCAGTCCATATGATTATAGTTTATACAATCACTCCATCCATTACTCAATCGCCCATCAATAACGCAATCACTCCTTCAATTTGCCAACAACAAAAAGACAAGACTTGTCCACCACAAATGTTTAATCTGAATATATTTCAATATGTATTATAGAAATAATGCATAATTGTAGAGTATTTACAGTTTCTGTAGTATTAACAACTTATTAATCAAGATTTGTTTGCATGAATTCAAGGTAACAATTCTGGATATTTGCATGTTCTGCATAATTACTTTTTACATTGACATACCTCCAGTACAAAAACGATATTGTATATACCATTCATTATTCTCATAAACAGTTTATATGATAAAAATACTGTGGCATAACCGGGGAAGCGTTCTGCCTTGCAGTTTCTCAGAACCCAGTCCACGCTCTCCACAATCATTCATCAACAAACTCTCAGTTGGCTCTCACAAAAATATATTTTGTAAGAAAATGCACAGGATCATAAAGCTGCCTTTAAGTTGATAAATTTCTTGAAAGTCTGTGCAATCATGTTTAAACTAGAGAATAACCACCAAATGCTATGAACTAGGCATGTTAAAAAAAAATATGAAGAATATTAAATACTTTTTAAGCTTCTCTGCTATATAATCAATTCTAAATTTGTTTTCTTTGTGTTTAATATAATGCAACATAGATGTACATAGATGCATTACATTCTAATACATAAATATATCTTTTACTTGGGTATTTCAGAATTATTTAATTACCGGTATCTCTTTTTATTAAGAGGAAATATTCAAATTCATAAACCCTTTGAGTGAAACAAAATATTGTTCACATATAATGTATCTACATTCATGTACTTATATTTTGTTTACAGATTACATTACTTCAGACAATTTCTGTAAATTTCTAATTTTACCACAATTCACACACAGAAATATACCACTATAGAATACAGATTTATCTATTAAATAATCTAACATCTGAATTAGTACTTTCTATTCAATATTACACATCAAATAAAAAAACAACCAAACTTATTAATCACAAAAATCACTTTGCCTGTGATAAATAAAATAATCACAGTAAAAGCAAAAAACTGGAAGCGATTGAGAAAAGAATAAGCACCGTTCACCGGCATGGGCCGAACAAACGTAAAATAAACAAGACATGACCTTTCCGTTTTCATCTTTTTATTTGGAATAAAGTGAAAAGCAAAATATATACATGTAACAGAATCCATAATTGAGGACATGTGGAAATAGATTCATCACATTTGAATTATATTCTGGATGGAACCATGGTAAATAAATATATTTTTTAGTGAGGCCTCAAAGAAGACATTGATGATTTCATCAACTTTTTCTATATATTTTTCTTACTTTAGGTCTGCCTTACATAATTAATGGATATTTCCTTCCTGGGGACCTAGTGACAAATTATTGCCTTCACCTGTTACCTGGACATTACCACACAACATACATACTATTTGTTAAGGGTAATGAGTAATCTAACAAGTAAAGCTTCAAGAGTACCAACAAAAAGAAATTATCACCAGTGATTTCATATTCGATTCTAAAATGGAAATGAAGAATCGATATAACAAATACATATGTACAAAAATGTTGGATATGTGGAGGAATTTTTTATCACAGAACAGCAAATCTACACTACTTTTGGTTAATCTTAGAATCTTAAAAGCTGCAGTTTCAAGTGAAAATAGTGTTTACATAGAAAATAAAACCTCTCTTTCTTAACTATATAAAAGAAAGGAGCACACTTTTTTTCAAAATAGCAAGTGCAGGCAAGAGTGAAAATTAGAATTCAGTTACCATGAGCATTATATACCAAAAAGAACAGGTAATATTCATAATAGGAAGACTAAGAAATATGTTAGCACAAAATGGTCCAACAATGGTCCTACACGTACATGGTGTATTCATCTATCTCTGTGTCGTACGATACACAAATGCAAAGCGCCTTGTGCTTTTAACGTGGCATACCAAAACAAGACTCAACTTACACATCAATAAAACAATGAGTCACGTACATCGATACCAAATTATTACACAAGAATGCAGATGGTATGATCCATTAATGTGAACATCAGAGATAAAACTAACAAACACTGCATGATATTTAGTATTGACAAACTGAAACTTGAACCAACTGCTCCGAAATAGGCTGGAAAAAAAATACCTGAAGCAACGATTAAAAAATAAGTAACATACATGTATACCCTATATCATGTGTGAATATGGTCTAATTAAAAGCAGACAATGACGCTCAAACTTTGCTAATTAGACAGCCTAGGGTTAACACTGTATAGAGTCAGAAGGGCATTCATTCATATCCTTTCAGTACATCAAGTTAAGACCCTTCTAGCTCTGAGCATGCAGAATTAAGTTTTCAGCCAAGATCAACGGGGGAGGGGGGGGGACAAAACAAATGTTGAAACATTTTTTAAACTGTAGAACTCATGTATTCAGCACTTTTTAATAACAAAACATCTTACAGTAGTTTTAATTCCAACAATTTTAAAGAGAAGTTCTATAATTTTATTTCATCTCTCTCATTTTACTATCAGCCATTTTATGACAAGCTGGAAGGGCTATTAATCTGACTATTTTGAACCAAATGAATGCAAAATCGTGAAATCTATAACTCCATTTACAGTTTGAAGTGATTTCATACAAATTATGAGAACTCACGGTAATGCATGATGGCATTGTGCTTCCCAAAAAACAAATTTCTAGCATGCAATTTGACCAACATCAAGAATCTATTTGCCTAAATACATGTATAGCAGAAGTAGCATTGAAACTCGAGTTATCACACACATTCAATCATAAAGTCCCCTTCCCCTCCCCCAAGGGTGTTACATGTACATTAATCCATAAGTGCTAGCATCTCACTAATTCCCCTTGCAACCTTACATTGTCTTTGGTATAGTTGTAACAAACAGTGGTACTGCTACATGTATATATAGCATGCAATGAACACATTCTATAACACTGTTATAAAGATGTAGAAAAATACTCTGTCTGTACATGTGTATATCCTACAAGGAAGTAATGACAATCGAGACTTATCGATTCATTATGTGAGGATGTATATTACACAGTTGAAATTGTTAACAAATATGTGTACCCATGCATGCACTTGTACGTGTCTTTTATGTTGGTGTATAGGAATGAATTATTGATAGGAATTCACACAAGTTAGCAGAAACCAGAAACCTCTCTGAACTCTACGTATCACTAATGAATCTGATTTGTACAACTGTGTGCAGAAAGCTATAACCTAAACCAAGATAATGTCCTCTGTTTGGAGCCAGAAGGGTGTTAACTCGGTGTTAAAGTATACAGTATATTAGTTATTATATTTTTGATCAATGAAATCCTGTTTAGTGATTGGTCAACATAGCATCATGTGACCAAACATAACATTTGCTATGATGCTACTAATAAGTAAAATGTGCTATATGTGACGTCATCTATGGTATAGTGCACTATAGTGCACTATACCATAACACTATACCATGGATGACGTCATAGATAAGGAAGATAAGCATTGTGACATCACACTGTTTAGTCAAAAGTAATGCGCAATTTGCACGTCTTATTAAATGCGCGTTAATATAATTGTGCGCAGGTTAGATTGACAAATTCAAACTGATTGTAAACTTTACAATACCCGGCCCAATGTGGATGACATAAGAATAAAGTTAAAAACCATATGCCAGCCATTCATTAAGTCAAACGTTCAGATCGTAACAAAGTGATACCAAGCATTTAGTTTGAAAAATATAAAGCAAATATATCATGCACTATTTCAAGCCACTAGTGAAATTATGGATTCCTCGGCGACAGAAATAGCACTATTTTCTTCAGGGCTTTGCCCCTCAGAAAATAGTGCTATTTCTGCCACCTTGATCCATAATTTCAACTAGAGCCTCTCAGCGCATAGTATATTTGATTACTAACGCCCTCCTGGCTCCGAACAGAACAATGCATCAATTTTCTATCACACCCAACACGAATAGACAACACTAATTGTCATCTATATGAGCATTTGGAACATCAAAAATAAATTTGCAAAATATAATCATTTTTATCAAAGTGGACATGAACTTGAAGGAAAATTGCAAGTGCAGATTTATGATTATCCACAAAACAGGGCTTGTGCTGAATTTTGTGAAAACTGTGAAATCTCATTTCATCTTAAAAGTGTGACTACCGGTATGTATTTTCTTAAACAAAGAGCAAATAAAGAACAAACAAAAGGTAACTATAAAAGCAGTTTTTGCCATGAAATATTTGTTGTTGCTATATGTTGTATTGAATGGTATGTACATATTGAGGCTATAACAACATGACTATATAATCAGGATTGTAGGCTCTCAATAACACCATGCAGTAGCCTTACTGAAAAGGCTGTTGGTTCTATCATCCAAGAACCAGCTTATAAAGCATTTAGAGGATTTATGGAAAAAGAATGGAAAAGGGAAAGTATTTAAAAACAAAACTCATTCCTATAATTTTTCTTTTCTTTTCTTCCCTATATCTATTCTACAGTGGTCATCACTTTTTCTCTCTTTCCCTTTCGACAATTTCAATTTCTGACTCTCCAAGAATATAAACTGAAACCCTCGCCTTGTAGAAAGAAAAACTGCCATCTATGCTAATCATTGATGTGTGTAGAAACTATGATAGAACATAGGAATGTAGACATGATCAAGTACGCCATCATTAATGCATCATCTAGATATTGGAAGAGATTACCTTGGGCCTTTCTCACTTTGGACGGCAGTCACACACACTACCAAAATGTCTCTGTAAACGCTTTTAAGTTCTCATGATTAATTTTTCGCGCTGATCGACCCCAAAACATATTCACTGGTTCTTTAATTTGCGTTGCATGCAATTCAGCCCATTCAAAACATGCATAAGAAGTCATGCTTATTTTTTCAGGAGTTCTAAAATTCGCACTTGCCGATCTTACTGCAAAATCCGTGAACTTTAATGTACCATGAATAAATTTTCTACAGTCAGTATTGTAGGAGCAACAAAGGTACAAGCAAAAAAGTCAGACTTAATCATAAGAATAAGATCATAATTAGCAATTAGACTTCAGATTAGCATCATTTGCTAAACATCATTTTCTTAACAAAAGCTTACGCCCAACATTGGCTTTGATTTAGGATGGATACAATATATGCCATGATTCATATGGCCTTGGAGTTGGTAAAGAAATTGTCCTTTCATTCACATTTTCATCTTAGAACCCAGAAGCATTAATGCTGTATACAAACTGAATGCATAATATAATGATTAAAAGGCAAGGCACCTCCAAAACCAAAATGAACAGTCATTTGATCCTGGAAAATTTAAATACAGTCGAACCTGTCTTAGTAGCCACCTTTCTGTAAAGGCCACCTGTCTATAAATGGTCTCCTATGTTGAATGCCTTTATGAAGAAAATTTGTGTTTCGTACGTAGATCACCTGCCTAGAAAGACCATCTGTCCATAGTACCCAGATTTCTTGTATCCCTTAATTGAGTGGCATTTATAGACAGGTTTGACTGTAATTTTGTTTGGTAAACAAGGTGTTCATTTCTTTTACTATTAGCATCAGATTTTTTTTCTTTGATCCCACAAACCGACTTTGATGTCCTTTATGTCAAACAAATCTCTTCAGTCCCATTCGTTCATATTGCTGTTAGCTTATTCCGATCGCTCTCAGTAAGGTCTGGATGCCAAAGATCTGCTATAAGAATCAACCTCAGGCGATCTGCTTCCTGCCAGACCTCGTGCTCGAAAGAATCGTCAAAGATGAAGAATTTTCCTTCCTCCCACGTTCTAAACAAAGCAACAACAAACAAAAATATTGCATTAATTTTTGTCTCAAGTTGTATTCCCACGGGAGTGACATGAGTCAAACTAGTAGCGATCCTGATCCTTTTACTTTCAACTTCAGCTAGAGGAAAATCATTTCAATGCTTGAAACTGAGTTGATAAATAACAAACACAAGTGTACTGTTAGTGTATATGTTGAGTTGAGTTGAGTTGAGGTTTTATTATCCAAACGTTCAAATACAGTAATATAACAATAATAATAAATGCATGTTTAACAAATATCTCGAATGAATAATAGTGACCAGAAAATAGTATAAAATGCTAATCTTGTCTGGTACCTTTAAAGTACAGTATCTTAACATATATGAATTATTGAATACAGGTACAACTTAAGCTACATACTATTCTATGTATCTAACATAATACATGTTTGCATGTTTAGTACAAAGCCTAAACTTGTATAAATAGACATTCTGTATAAGAGAATACATTAAGCTGTCATAACTTTATACAGATATACATTGTAGAGTACATGTTTAATATCTAATGAAAGGCAAGAAGCTTGGTTAAAAGATGACTATAGTTATTCTATTAACATTTACGCAGTTAAAGTACTACAAAAACAAGAAACTGAAGCTTTGTTTGGTGGAGTGTACACAATCTAACAGATTACCATTTACTAATGCAATGCCCTACACATACAATGCAGTATTGATAACTAATCATTTTTATAATATGTCTTTACTAAAGTCGAGCCTCCCACTACTTGAAGCCTACCTGGTTAGATAGGTAAAGATAAGACCTTAATAGCACACTTTAACAATGTTAAATCTGAGATGCATGGCCCTACGTGTTATCAGTGTCTGTGATATGGTGTAATATTGTAGCCCTAAAAAAAAATTGTTTTAAAATAATCAAGAAGTGCCTCAAAAAATTAAAAAATCTTTGAGTGACCAGTTTCACTACACTCATTTTTCCCAATAGTCTGTATTGTTATAAAAAAACGTTAGGAAAACAAATTTTGAAATTTGTCATTTCGATCATAGATATCTTGATAATCAGACAGTAGATTGGCTTGTTAAAGTCAGGGGATTCAATTATGACGGAAAGGTTTATAATTATGATTGCAGCATGAGCTAAATCCAGGATTTTTTAAAGAATCTAATAAAGGCAAATTAAGTTACCCAATCCCTTAAAGAGGACCACAATTGGCCAGAATTGATTGTAAGTTTGTTTGATTGTTAGAGAGTTAGAGAGACCGGGTACACATGCATGCACTCACCTTGTTATATTGCCTACGCGTAACCTAACAGGTTGGGGTATTACCAGCCCAAGATGACCCCTCAGTCTGCAGTTTGTGGGACCACAGTGGGGCCACACATGGGTGCCAGGGTGCATTACTGAAAATTTTACCTACAAAAAAATATATATATATATATATATTACATGAAAGAAACGACAGATATCAAAACAAATCACACATTTTAGAATGTCACCTGTTCAAGACATCGCACACAAAGAGTGTCTAAATTCAAATGCAATTACATGATCCAAATAAAGGAACATCAAAGTTTAATACCTTCTTACTAATGACTGCATCTCAATGATTACAACTTGTTTTGAAAATTGTATTTGAAAGGTATACATGTGTAAGTGTACAGAAGAAAGATATCAAACACCAAGGTGAGATTTCATTAACACAGTTATTATGGTATGAAGTAAATGGTTGGCCTTTACAGCTAGGTTATATGGTAATGTGGGACTAAGAAATGGCTACTATCAACAGATAAATCACATTGCCTAATATGAATGCTTATGGACTACTTTGTTTTCATTAATGTTGCTCATCACCATCACATTACGATAGTTATTCAGCAGATGATTTTAAATGACTCTGAATACCTTGCCAGATAAATCTTGCTGTTTGTCTCTGCATATAAAACGATTTCTTTCACAATATGTCACACTACCCCTAAGTCCCCAATCAGCAACTTTGTCCACATTGCATGCATGGCTTCTCTCACACTCATGTGATTCAGGATAAATGACTCACAGATCATAGCTATAGTTGTATTACATCACACCTAGAATATGCTCCCCATCCTCCCTTCCCTCCACCTTCCCCTTCCAAATTACTACTTCCTTTGCTCCACAGGTGCTTGTTGTATACCAACTTGCTGTTACATAACAAAGAAATAT
>BEXV01000346.1:11393-27895 GCA_003118195.1 Hemicentrotus pulcherrimus | reverse complement strand
GGGGGGGGGGGGGGGGGGGGGACTGAATTCAGACGAGGATTACGAGTCAAAAACGGTACAACGAATCGTCTTCTTTCTAATACAAGACCAGTCAGTAGAGTCTAAAGAAGCGCCAAGACTGGCAATGTTTTCATGGTTAGGTTTGCGTCTTGATGGTCTGTGAAGTTTATTAATGTTACATACTAAATAGGAAAATAATAATGATGATAATAATAACAATCTTTTAAAGTTTACTCCAAGTTTTATTAAGTTAAACCAAAAATGGAAATTCTGTTTGCCCAATTGATCGTGAGCCCGGCAGCCACTGAGCAGCGCCAGATCGACGTTGCTCTATTCCTTATTGTTGAACGCAGGTAGCAACAATTCCCGTCTTAACGTCTTTTGGTATGACGCGGCCGGGGTTCGAACCCATGATCCCTAATATCGAATGGGATTACAGAAGAGGCTCGGGTAGGAAGAGCATTGCAAAAAACATTACCATAAAGGGTGACGGAAGGATTTATCATGCGAGTTGGTTTTGATATATCAAGTTTCAAGTTTCAAGTTTTATCGTTCCACATTTTACAAAAAATATAGATATACATATTAAAAAAAATCAATGTATATACAATACATGTAGTATAAATGAGTACGTCTCAATGATTCTCAATTCATATATAATATAATCGTCGGTTGCCCGGTAAAAGGTCGCGTAGCGTTGGCGCTGGTAAAAAAAGAGGAACCGAGAAAAAACGCTTTTGAAGTTTTAAAACCTACTTCAAGTGCTAAAAACGACACTGTTTCTATATACCATGTAGCCAAAACTATTCCTGGAGAAAGATATTTACCTGATATATTATGTTCTCAAATTAATTTGCAAACATATTTTTCTTTTGTTACACTACGTTTTGCTGGAAAAAAAAAAGCCGGAACGCGCAATTTAACTATCCGGCAAAAGATAGTGTAGCGCTAGGCGACGTTTTTGACTGCCTCATTCTACTTAATATTATTAAAGATAATATGTCCCTTTGACAGCCAACATCGAATTCTGAAGAACTTTGCAGGAATTGTCATATATGTCCTATCTGTGAAATTTAAACGTGAGCAGTGTACTAATATTCAAATTCAGTATGCAAGGAAACCGGTTTACTTGCTAGACTTCACTGTCAGACACTATTAACTGACTGACTGGCTTTTTTCTTCTTTGGTAATAACATACATAAAACGAGCTGTAAGGGTTACATGAGCATTTGTCTACATCTAAAACCCACTTCTTGTAATGGACAAAATTAAATTGATTGAATCTTTGCGCAGCATAAAACGTACGACCATTCGGTACAATGGTCTGAAAATCAGACTCTTCAGACAACTGATAGTCGTTACTTTCACACTTAAAGACACTTTCAAGCCCTCCCCCTTTTTTTAAAGGGAAGTTCTAAATAAGTATTATCTTTCAAATGCCATTTGAATTTAACCTTTTCATTTTGGGGGCCTGCAAATGGGACATAGTACCTTCAAGTAAAATGAGGCAGTCAAAAATGTTTCAAGAAATTCATGGGATATATATTGTTGTTATTATGCTTTAAAGTATTCAATATTGAAATCTCCCATTGTGAAAACGTCTTTGTTCACAAAAAATGGATTCTTTAGTAAATCTGTAAGGTACACTAGAAAATCATTTGAATTAGAACTTGGAGGTCCATACATAATGCTCATGAAGTCATTCATCTTTGTTTTTGCGAAAGCATGCATTCCTTGAATCTTGAATAGCGTGCCTTCGTTCAACGTGGACCGAGATGGTAGCTGAAAGCTTGACAAAGGTGGAATTTCTAGGGTACTCATATTACCAGGAGTATATCCACGTCATGTGAAAATACTGTTCCAGATGAGCTAATATCAATTTCATCAGTAGTGACAACATCCATAGGTGGATGGGTTGCTAATGAATTGCAAGACCGGGGAAGCTCTACCGCCCAAGACCCCTTGCTACTCTTTGGACGCTAATGTATGTTAGCATGAGAGTATTAAATTTCAGATTAAATTTACGGAGACAAAATTGCGCACCCAAAGAAAAAGCGGACATTTTTAAAGAAAGAGGAAGAGATGGAGGGAGTGAGAAGGAGAATTAATGAGTTGGGAAGGATGAAGAGAGAGGGAAAGGTAGAAGAGGGAGAGTGGATGGGGAGAAGAGAGAGCGGAGGAGGAAGGGAGAGAGAGACAGGGAGGAAAACACACAATGGATAATGGTTCTATAAGATAAAGATAGTGCATCTGATTCGTTGATAGAATTAAATATCTGACGCATTCCAAATCTATCTCTCTCCTTTTCTCTCTCTCTCTCTCTCTCTACGTCCCCACCCCTTCCTCCTCACTATCTCTTTTTCTCTCTATATTTGCAATATCTGTTTATCTTTTTGTTTTTTAAGTTGTCACTATTGATTTGTCCTTTTTCAGGTGACATTTAAATGCAAACAGATATCTCCCCCCTCTTTCTCTCTCTCTCTCTCCCAATTTCCCCTCCCCTCTATTTGCAATATCTGTTTATCTTTTTTAAACAAAAATAGATGTCACTAATGAGTGGTCATTATTCAGCTGACATTTAAACACAAACAAAATACCAACAACCATATTAATAAAGAAAAATGTAAATTTATTAATGGATTTTAAATCTTCCTGACATGTACAGATGTAGTACAATGAAATCAGAGAACTTGCTTCAGATCAGAATTTGCTACGCAAATGATCTCATCACAGAGGTCATAGGAGTTCACTTTGTTATCTATTAATGTGATTAATGACGTTAATGTCTGTTCCATAGTTAAAAACATTTTACAATGCAGACCTATACCTTTTTATTCAGCCCATCAAAGGGTGAGATAAGGTATTAACTATGTGTAGAGCTAACACTCTTTTGGTCTTTAACATATGATATCATAGAAAAGAGAAAATTTCTCTTTTCTATGATATCATATGAGACCAGAGGAATACGTGTAAATTTATTCTGTACTTTTCATGATATCTTTAGTTTTGAGGTACCAATTTAAAATCATCGTCGTGAAATCAAGTATGTGGTGACGTCACAGCTGGTGTTAAGCTATCGATTTTGATATCGGTATCGGGCTCTTAATTTCATCAGCAAATTTTTCGCTCGATTTAAGAGCTGTTGACTGCTCTTAACACTAACACTAACACCCAACTTGAAATCACTCAATGATTTTGATCATGTAAAGAATATGCATGGGCAACCATTGCTCAACAGATCAATGCAAACACCAAGAACATGTTGCCTGTTTGGAACCAGAATGGCATTAACTCTGTGCAACAAGAATGAATACCTTTTTGGCTTTGTATAGATGATATGGCCATACCTCATCCCAACCCTTAACCTACCCTAAAGCACCCTATTATGTCTACAAGCCCTAAACCTAAATAGCTTTGATGGAATTAAGCACGGATCAAATGTCTGATCACCATTATGTCATGTCTTTCAATGAATTTGATAGATGCAGAGGTGTGAATTCTGTCGGAACAGTTGCCTCCTTCAGAATAATTTAGGGACAGAATTACAGCTGGGGTTTTCATTCATAATGGTTCTAACGTTAACATCTCCTATTACATGTAGATATCAAAAGGAAAATAAAAAAATAAAATCAAGAATCTCATACAATTGCAAATACAAAAGTTAACCGCAATGATGCCAATAAAAGTATCTGGAAATTCCTTGATATGTTCACTCTTGCAAGATCAAGGGCATACGCCTCTAATTTTTCCAGGACATGAAGGTGCCATTTACAGTCTTCCTTTCTGCTGCATACATATATTCCCACTTGATACAGTATCATAATAGAACACATAATTTCATCCCATAATAATACAAAAAATTAAAAGAGGTAATCACTGCTATAACCTAAAACACAATACCTAAACATGATCAAAACAAACCAATCAAAAAGAGTGTAATAAAGTATGTGTGTTTGTTTGCTTTTCTAAATTTCAATAAAAACTGTATAAGTATGTTACGCAGTGAAATCACATTACTGGTACTACACTCTTTAGGAACAAAGAAATCACCTTTTTATATCAAAACCTCATCATATCAGGACTAAAATACTATACAATATAAATCAGGACACGCAAAATTACCTTGTTATAATGAGAGTTTTTTTTTAAAGTGTTCAAGTTTGACTACAGTAGGGCGGAACCAGAGATGATCAAACACTGTGTTAGAACACAGAATGAAAGTCAAATATTGAATTCATACATCTAGTCGCATATACTCTGACATGCTATCTTGCCTCTTAGTATTGTTTATGGCATGCACACCACAAAGACAAAGAACTAATTACATTGGAATGTGATGGGTACTCATATACCCTTCTTCTTCAATATATCAATCAATTACCTCATTTCTCCGAGAAGAAAGAGGAA
Source organism: Hemicentrotus pulcherrimus (assembly GCA_003118195.1). Classification (NCBI taxonomy): domain Eukaryota; kingdom Metazoa; phylum Echinodermata; class Echinoidea; order Camarodonta; family Strongylocentrotidae; genus Hemicentrotus; species Hemicentrotus pulcherrimus. The sequence goes on along the minus strand of BEXV01000346.1, from coordinate 23,488 downwards.
ATTGCATCTCAGAAACATTTCTTAATGTATAATCTAGCTTCAATTAAATGGTCACCACAGGCATAGCAGCACATAAATAAAATCTAAAAGGTAACTAAAAATGTCAAGTATCGTTACAGTCCAAACACTTCGACACATTTACATGGTTGAATATTCCCAAATATATCTACCTTTGAATTACAATATAGTTAAATGTTCACTTTGAATCACAGTCATTCAACATTAACTTCATATGAAAAGATTATTATAAATATGAACCTGTCATCAGAATATGGATTTGAATCGTGTCTTATCAAGAGTGCTAAAATTAGGATATGCAAACAGAGAATATGCACTTTTTATAAAAAAATCTAGAAAAATATTTGAATGCAAAATGTTTCTCATCGAAGCAGAAACAAAATACATAAATATGACTACAGTAAAACATGCTTTTGAAGGATTTTGTGGAAGGGAAAGTAATCAAGATGCATGGATACTGCAAAAGAAACTAACAACTTGCTAAGTTTGCTTATTATAAAATAATGTATTGTATTATAAGACAGGCATATAAAACACTAGTGGGATAAGATAAAACGCTTTAATAACAAAAGGAGAGATAGTTTAGTTTTAGTGCTCAGCTTGAAGGGGGCGGAGGTGGGGGCGGGGCATTTAAGTGGGGAGGGGGAGGGGGCGCAACGTCTGGCATACCACCCTGCTGGTATGGCATGGGGGGCATTGGTGGTTGCATGTGGGGCCGGGGCACCCCCATAGGGGGCATTCCTGGCATGGAGGGAGGGGGCACTGGTTGGGGTGGTGGAGGGGGCATTGCTTGGGCCCAGTGAGGGGGCGTGGGTTGCCCTGCTGTACTTGAAGGGGCTCCCCCTCCTCCTGCTGCTGCTGCGGCAGCCGTGTAGGCTTGCAGCCAGGGAGGCAGGGCTGGTGAAGTACTGCTGGCTGAACTTGCTGGAGGAGCATTGGCAGCAGCTGCAGCTGAACACATACAAAAGAAGAAAAGAAGAGGAAATAAATTAGAAATGTATCCTGTTTTTGTGAAGTGAAATATTTCTCTCTGCTTTTCTTTCTTCACGTAAACAGACGGAGGAAAGTAGAAAATTCACGACCCTACAAGGTACTACACACCAAATTGCAGTTATATAGCAAAATAGTGAATACATCTGGTTCCCATATTACAAAGAGTTGCGATTGATCCAAATCAATCGCAAGTCTTCAAATCAATCGCAATTTGCAGTCTCCTATCTCTTATGTACATACCGTAGTTTCGATTGAATTCAATCGCAAAATAAGTTGTGATAAGACAGGGCCCTGACCTATATTTTTATCTGGTGATTTACCATAATTTGAAGTGAAACTACAATAGATTCTCACTTGGTATCTACATACCAAGACAAAGAGCTCTCTCTACATAATAACTACTGAAAGGAAATAAAACCAAATCAGACAAGTCATTATAAATACTTGTAGCTATTCTATCTACATAATATGTTCATTGTTTTTTCTGTTTAGAAAATTAGTAAAAAAAACAACAAAAACAGAGTGGTCTTTGCCATTGCTATACAGGCAGGTTTGACTGCTGAAACTGAAACTTACACAGTTGCAACAGGTTTTCATCTGGTGCTAGGTTTGTCTTACCTGCAGCAAGCTGTTGCCAAGGAACAGCAGGAGCTGGCTTGGTTGTTGATGTGGTGGTCTCTGAAGTTGTGGCTAAGAAACATGAGAAAAACACAGACAAATGTTAGTATCCAGTCTACAGGCAGATGAGATGAATGGTTAAGAATTCACCTACAAGTCATATAAAGCTCATTAGATCATTTAGCGCTTATAAAGGTTCCGTCACATTTGACAGGGTAAACCGAACCATTTTTTCAAAAAGCATAACACACTTGACATTTGGATATTATAACACACAGACAATTAAGTAGGCATATTATATGACCTATGTTGCTAACAGCTACTTATTGTCATCCCACTAGCCCTACATTTACCCGTAAAATAGTGGTTAGCTGCTATCATTTCCAGCATTACAGACGAACAAGTCTTTGTTCATAAACATACACACTGTTACTGAACTTGTTAATTTAACAAGAGCAGTGGAATGTATACAGCACACATCTCTGAGCATTTAAATATTTGGAGCTTACAACAAAAATAGCGGTGAGTAACCATCTCTTCAAGTATGATTTTGATTTTGATACTCTGGACTCAGAGTGCTAACCTGTTTATTGATCATAGTTTTGGGATTATCAATGAAACGATCACATACACTAATCCTTAGATTATAGTATCAGTTCTAAGTTTGATGATATCATGCTCTGGTTTTAGGTGTAGTGTTCTGAAATTCAACTGTTTTGAGATCCAAAATGTAAATATTCATTTATTTTATTTTATTAACAAGCCTCATCATAAAAATCTCCAGACACAGACTGTTAGATAAACGAGGGGTAGGCATTTGAACAATCCTCTTGAATGAGCAATAAAATAATATTGTAATAAAGCAGCTGACATCAAAGTCTTCTTGGTGGAGAAGTTACAGAGAGAGAGAGAAGGAAAATGGGAAAATGGGAAAATGAGAAATACAGCGTGATAACAGAGAGAAGCAAATAGATGATTTAACAGGAGATATTTAAGTCATGAGACACTTTTTGCAAGGCCAAAGAAATACATTTGCATTACCATCAAGCCTTCATTACAGCAAACCATACGGTAATTAAAAATTTCTTTTCAGATAATTACATCAGTGATACAGGATGACATAAAAATAAATAAATAAGAAATAAATAAGAAAAAAATGAAGCTTGCAGTTCGACTAGAACAAACTAGATAAGCTCCGAAATATAGTCAGCAAAACTCAGCATAAGCGAGCAGGAGATATAGAGATATGGATATAAGGACTGTGTCATGACAGTAAAAGAAATTAAAAACAACAGAAATGCATTTGAAAAAAAAAGTTGTATGAGAGTAGTTTGTGATTATCATTCACATCTTTACTAGTACTGGAAAGATACCTAAGATACCGCAAGCCAAAGGTCGAGGATGTCAAGATTAGATATCCAGACCTCATCTTAGCTACATCATATTTTGCTTCACATCATTCTACAAGACATTACGGGGAGGCGGCATGCACAAGACTTGCTCACTGATCTTAATTACATGGATAGTATATTGTGCCATGGCACATTCTGCACGTGTGATGCCACAGGCGTTCATTTTACATCTTCCTCTGCACCAAGATCCTTACAGAGGACAATAGAAACCTCATTTTACAAAGAGTTGTAATTAATCTCAGTTGATCCAAACTATAATATCAATCACAAATCAGTACATACGAAATAGATAATTGTAAGTTTGTGATTAGGACTTTGATTTGGATCAATAACAACTCTTTATAAGACAGAGAACACATTGTCCAGGGTGTCCGAATTGCTTAGTATATTTTAACCATAGTATTCTCCTGAATGAAGTTGTCTCAGTTCTGTCTCTTAGACAGAATTTTGGTTCAATGCCTTAAAAAACAGCTTTGGAAGCTGCAAGATCTGTACGTTAATTGGCTTGCCAAAAGGGCGGCTGTGGCATCACCAGCATGGATCAATAAGCTTTCCATGTTTTAAGAGATCAGTGGTGCGGCTAACCTGCCGCTGCCTGTTGAGGCTGCGAGAGGGCTAGGGCCTGTTGCAGGATAGCCTGTGTCTGCCATGGAGGCTGAGATGGGGGAGACGTTGCTACCCCTTGGCCTGAAAACCAAGCAAATTCGGCAGCAGATGTAAGGTATGCTTCAGAGCAGGTACTTTGCTGTCTTTACAAATTTTATGATACATGCTCTTACACTATTACCTTAGTCACATTGCCAAACCAACTCAAAGCTGACTTAAAGACTACCGGTAGGCCATAATTGGCTACAGGGGGTATTGTATACATTTTTTTCTGGTGTCGGTCTTGTTGGTGCAATTGAGGTAAAACCAACTTCCAAACTCCAACCCTGGACTATATTATATACCTACCCCTAACCCAAACTCTAAAGCTAACCCCTATGCCAATCTCTTATTCCTCAGCTATTTCAAACACATAATTCCTATTTCCTCTAGGTTTTCTAACATGAACCATCAATGAATTCTTTTAAAAAACACCAGCTTTAACAGCTGAATAGGTTTAAAAATAAGGGGTGCTTGGGGAAAGATACATAATCAAATATTGGAAAGGGCAATCCACAATTTAAAAAATCCATTAGTCTGAGAGCATCATTAATAATTTATTCAAAACTCAAAAGCTTTGAATAAGATTGCATGCGTACATTTTTTGAGTAAAAAACTCTTGCGATACAAAACCTTAATTGAAACGGGGCCCCTGACAGTAATTGCAATAATTTGCGAGCATATTGAATAATACGAATATTACTTGAATCAAATTTTGACCAGAGAGTTCAACCAACACAATGGTTTGCCATTATCATGCAAAAGAAAGGAATTGTCCCCCCCTCCCTCCCAAAATAAAAGATTGAAACAAATTATTTGTTACAAATTTGATCATCCCATAAATTTCAGTGACTTACTTGAAGATGAAATCTGCCATGGTGCACTTGTAGGGGGTTGTGGGGGCGGCTCACTGCTGGGTGGAGGTGGGGGCGGGGCTACAAGAAGAGATGGTGGAGGGACTGGTGCTGGAATGGTATGGATGGGCAAAACAAGCAAAATCTTTATTTAATGTTTTAATCAGCAAATTCAGGCACAAATTTCTGATAGTTTGATTAGTATCTCATCACATCAGAGTCAGTATCAAACACTGTTGCAGCATGATGAAATTGAAATTGTGGAAAATAAAATAGAACAAATTGAACTGAATATAAAAAAGTAGTTTAAAAAGTAACACATAAACAGAGATATAGGTTTATAGGAACACAACTCACCAGGTGCTGGTGTATTAGGGGGTCCAGATGCAGGGGGGCCTCCATGGTAAGCCCAAGGCGGCAGTTGTCCACCCCCACGAGGTGGGGGCGGCATCATGGGGTTAAATCCGCCAGATTGAGGGGGTCCTGGGGGTCCTTGACCCATGTGAGGGGGCATCATGTTGGGCGGCATGCCACCAGGGGGACCAACGGGAGGGGGTCTGTTCATCCGAGGGGGGCGTGGTGGGCCCCCCATGAATGGGGGCTGGTTGTGATGGGGTGGAGGACCATTGTTGGATGGCGGTGGGGGGCCTTGATGAGGGAGAGGGGGCGGAGGACCCTGGCCCAGAGGAGGACGCTGTGAATGGCCAGAGTTGAGCAGCGATTGTGGCTTTTTCTGGTTGCGGTTGTTCCATGGTACGTTCAGATGCTGACCCATCTGATGAAAAGAGACAATACAGATTTTTATTATCATGACAACAAACTAGTCACTTTACAAATCATAATAAATGCATGAAATTCTTGGGTTTACTATATAAAGTACCGAAGCTGTGACGTCATACAAATCTATTTTTAGAATTTCTCAATTTTTTCTTCATTTTCTGAAAGAGCATCAAAAATATTGTCCAAATGTCGAAAACCAATTGAATATGTTAAGTATTGGCTGAGATATGACCATCTAAATAAATATATTTCCTATAGGAACTCAGTGTTATTTGCTCTGGTTCGTAATGGTTAGGAGCCAGAGCAGATAACAATGAGTTCCTATAGGAAATATATTTATTCAGATGGTCATATCTCAGCCCATACTTAAAGGTATCACAAAGTTTTGGTATGGGGTCATGAATTTGGTTCAAATGAACATATTGGAAGCATAATGCGATCCTACAATATGCAGTGATCGTTGTCGCAGTTGAAATCAAGTCTAAAGTTATGAAATTGTAAATAATAAACTCTTTATGTTGTATAGCGCCCTCTCAAGGTCAAGATATTAATTAAGCTATAAAACAATGTTTTTGGACTAATTTTGACCATTAAGCTATTCCCGTTTGGTAGGTATATATCACAACTACATATTCTGAAATTTTCAGGGTCGCAGCTACCATTGTACGGCCGTATGCGCCAGTTGAAATTTATCAAAATTTATCGGGAGTACCGATAAATTTATTTATCGTTTTTTTCTCAAAAGCAGAAGTGTTTTAGGGGCTAATTTTTTTAGTGCTTATTATACATCCACAGGGGCATCCAAATACATCAAAATAGTAAAGAATCATTATTCCCCCAATTTTCAAAATTTCCCAAAACTCTGTATTACCTTTAACATATTCAATTGGTTTTTGTCATGTGGACATTATTTTTGATGCTCTTTCGAAAAATTAAGAAAAAATTGAGAAATTCCATAAATAGATTTTTGATGACGTCACACTTCACCACTCTATACTCTGTCAGTAATTCAGAGTACCAAAATATTATCAACAATAAAGTAATCATCAAGTAACTTAATAAGTGACCATAAATCCTAATGTTCTTTTGTTATTGGCAAAGCATAATGCTAAACTTGTTCATCAGATTTCAATCAATGTAGAATCCTCAAAGATATTTTGAATAGGAGTGAAATGAACTGAACTCAAGTTAACAATTGTTACCATTATTAATACTTTGATACTTTTTGTAGGAGAACAAACCCCAAAGAATAACTTTAGTTGTTTTGGGAGATTTATTGCATTCTCATCAATCTCCAAGATTCCCCGCCAAAGTGTATGAGAAAGGCATAAAGCAAGAATAAAGTAGAGTTTTTCAACAAGACATGGGCATCACATTTTCATGATTGCATGACGTACTATCCAGAGTCATTTATCAACTAAATGTATTCAAATTTATGGATGATTCCTTCCCACGTGCTTGTGGAGTTGAACAATTTCATTCACCTGCTATTGTCCTTTGTACTCCAATTGCCAGAACACAAATTGCATCAATAAATTTTTCAACCACAATATTTTAGTATGTTTAATAAATGGGCTTCAATTGTTACCCTGTTATATGTTTTTCACCAAATGTAATTTCTACCTTCTCGGCTATGATTTCCCTTATCGAAAAGTAAAGGTTTTGTTATTGAATTAAAAACGTTTTCCAATTAAAGCTTAGTGCATGATACATGTACAACTCTGCCTGGTACCTCACATTTTCAAGAAAATGGCTGCGCATATGTCATGCTAAAGGCATGACATCACGACAAGAAATCTTTATTTATATATCTCTACTACACATCAGTAAGATTTATTGTACATCAAAAGGCAGGGATTCATCTTGTTTTTTCAAAATACCTAGACTTATTCTTTGGGGCTAGTTCTCCTTGAAATCAAATTAGTTTAAATAAGTTAACACAAATTCTGCCTCATTTTACAGCAACAGCATGTTCCTCATAATTTATATCTTGTTTTAAACATAGCAAAACAGGAACACTCTCCAAAGGACCACACTCACCAGTGGAGGAGGGTGATCAAAATTGTTCCCCTGCCCTCCTGGAGGCATCATAAAGGGACGGTTGGGAGGAGCTGACGAGATAGGGGGTGCGGGATGCCTGGGTGGTCCACCACCCGCGTGTCCACCTAAGCTGACCTTCGGCGGGCCTCCTCCTGGCAAGGGACCTTCCCCCAATTCAGCCATGAGTGACAGGTACTGGGAGAAAGATGGAGATCAACATGAGACAAGATAGAGGAATGGCTTGATAGTGGACTCACATTCATTGTGAAAGTGGTCTGATATTTGAGCAAGAACACTACTTGATAAATTAAACAGATTATAGCTAACATACCAATCATATAGTATTTCTATGAGTAATTGATTTACACCAAATCTACTGAGTTTATTACTGTATATTTTCACTGAAGCTTTGGATTAGGTGTAACGGACAGTAATTAAACATTTGTTTTACCTCTGAGTCCATTTTGGCCTTGTCAGCTGAGTTGACTATGGGCTGGGACATTGGACCGCGTTCGCCCGTGGCCTTCTCCCGGCAATCGGCTGCGATGTGACCGGCCGAACCACACAGGGAACAGAGGATATTGTTGGTGATGTTCTGTTTCTCAGTACACTGCCAGGTACGATGCTCCGTTGAACCACAGTTGGAGCACCTAGGGTGCACAAAAGAATTTCAAAATGAAATATGTAGATGAATGTGAAGGTGTTCTGGTACAGTGGTTCATTTCTGTATCTTTTAATTTAAAGATTCAGGTTCGAATCCCAGCAGGGCACTACCTTTATTTGGGAAGACATTAACTTACATTTGCCACTCTTTATCCAGGTGTACATGAGAACCTGATATGCTGGAGATCTAGTGCATTGAGATAACTCTATTGTAATCTCAGGAATCAGCATGACTGGCTGCTTTGCACAACGAAAGTGTTGGTACAGAGATATCATCTATAGTGATCTGTCAGTTTATGACAGGTTCAGTGACCCAGTCAGAATTCTACATCATGTGTCTCTCCACAAGTACATGTTACCTCGGTCATGAGCCATCCGTTTCAGCATTTCATATCCTGTTGCTCCACATTCTGCGATTAAATCATCAGAGCTATACACTCAAAGAAAAGGTGAATTACCTGAGCATATCTTCATCCCGGAGTGTACCGTTGAGACGAGCAAGCTCTCTAAGCTGCATCCTCCTCAGATCATTCTGACCTTCTGGAGTCTCAATACCTTGCTTGATAATCTCTTGGATCTAGACGCAGAAAAATTAGGACAAATCATAAATAATTGCAGCAAACAGTTTGATTTCATTCACGACCTTCCTAGTAGAGGTATTGTGGTGAACTGAATAAGTCACTGGACTGTGGATCATAAGGTTTAAGTCCTGTTTTAGCATTTCCTCTGGCAAGACATTTATCTAAATTTGCCACACCTGACTCTGGTGAGGTAAATGGGTACCTGGCCGGAATTAATTCCTTTCCATTCTAAAGCCGGAGTAATAATTGTGGAGTGCCAGGAGAGTAAAGTTTGACAGACATGTGCGCTATACAAGAACCCACTATTATTATCATTATTATGTTTCAGCTATGTTTTTCTAAAGAAATTTATTCATTCTCCTATCATACCAAAGTAAGGAATGATCAAGATCTGCACTACATTGAACAGTGATTTAGGATAACAAACCATTATGAAGATGAAACAATCAATATAAAATTAGAATACATTTATCTATTTGCAAGGGGCTGTCAATCAAAAATCTAATTATCTTTCTTTGTCTCATGTTGCACTACCATATCTTATTCATTAGACCTACAGGTCTGAGTTTGGAATTCTGGGGGATATCAAATGGTTTTACCAAATCACCCTAAAGAGTTACAAACATTTTAGAGGCCCATTTATGTACATGCCTGAACAGAGAAAGAGAGAGAGGGAGTGAGGAGCCTAAAAGATTGGCATTCTGGGGGTGTTTCACAAAGATCCTAAGTTGAACTTATCTCTACGTTGGACTTTACAGTTATGGAAAGATGTTAGCATCTTTGAAAATATTTTGTAAAAGTTATTTTACAGGGCATAAATTGTTTAATTTAAATCATTCATATTTTCTATTGTCAAGGATATTTCATGTTCTTGATGTGGAATTTCTGAAAAGTCTAAAATACTACATTTTTAATATATTTTTTCTAAGGCTACAAATGACTCTCCATATTTTAAAGTCCAACTTAGAGTTAAGTTTGACTTAGGATCTTTGTGAAACACCCCCTTGTTTCCTTACCTGAATGACTGCTTTCTTGACACTTTCAGCATTGTTAGCTGTCACAAGGGCATGGAGAGGTTCATCTTCTCCGGGTAATGGTTGTCCGTCTTTACGCCCCACCTTACCCTCCTTGACCGATCCCTTGCCTCGGATCATGATCTTGGTGGTGGTGTCTTTCTCCAGCTTCTTCAGGGTGTTACCACTGATGGTGAAGGTTAATGAGGGGTCAGAAGAAGTTATTAGCATTTTCATTATTACAGTCAAACCTGTCTATAGCGACCGCCCAAGGGAAACACAAAAAGTGGCCTTTGTAGACAGGTTCCTTTAGTACATGATTCAATGAGAAACCATTTTCAAGGGAAACAACTAATGTGGTCTTTGTAGACAGGTGGTCACTAAAGCAGGTTTGACTGTAACACACCATCATCACTATCTTTGTGAATCACCTGTACAAATACACCATCAGCGTCATCAATGTTGTCAGCATTATCACCGTTACCATAAATAATCAATAAATACATTATGATGAACATAATCATCACAACAATCATCCCCACATCTTTCAATCTCTTACATATTGTTGTTATTGTCATCGTCATTGTCACTTTCGTCGTCCACATCATCACTGTCCTCATCATCATCACCATCTTTCATCACATTCACCACAAACACACAATGCCACCATCATGAGAATATCATCCGTTTGGAGCCAGTAGGGTGCTAACTCATATCATTTTACAGAAAGAGTCAACACCCTTCTGGCTCCAAATAGGCAACATCAAGAGTAGCGTCTTAAAGGGATCGTTTAAATGTTAAATCTGAGAAACACGGCCCTACGTGTTATCAGTGTCTGTGATATGGTGTAATATTGAAGCCCTAATTGCGCTTCAAAATGATCAAGAAGTGCCTCAAAAAAGTAAAAATCTTTGAGTGACCGGTTTTACCATACTCGTTTTCCCCAATAGACTGTAGTGTAATGAAAACCGTCAGGCGAACGGTTTTCAAAATTTGTAATTCTGATCATAAATATCTTGATAATCAGAAAGGCGATCGGCTTGTAAAAGTCATGGGGTTCCTCACTGACCTGAAGGTTTATAATTATTATTGCATCATGAGCTAAATCCAGGATTTTTTTTCAGAATCTGAGACAAAGTTACCGGATCCCTTTAAGTGTTATGAAAACCGTCAGGCGAACGGTTTTCAAAATTTGTGATTCCAATCATAAATATCTTGATAATCAGACAGGCGATCGGGTTGTAAAAGTCATGGGGTTCCTGACAGACAGAAAGGTTTATAATTATCATTGCATCATGAGCTAAATCCAGAATTTTATTTCAGAATCTGAGACAAAGTTACCGGATCCCTTTAATACCACTAGTAATATCTTCATTCATCAGAGCTAATATCAATTCCACGTCAGCTGTATTTCATTCCAGTTTAAATCTGGGTATAACTACCGGTAGTATACATTATTCAAGGAAATATTCCACATATCAAACCTCCATTATTTTCACGACTCCCTCCCCCACCCAATTGTGTGGAAGTGGTCTCTCATAGCTCACTCACCGAGGTCCTATGAGGAGACCGACAAAGTTGATGTCAGGATGCTGGTCCTGGGGGATCATTACCCGGTCACTCACTCGCTGGACAGGAGGCCTGAAAATTGATAAAAAAGAAATTATTTGTGAATTCAATGCCAACACTGATCAGGTAGAATATAATAATCAAGAATATTGCAAGCAGTTTTTATCAACCTTAATATCCTACACTAAACACAAAATTAAGGCGACACTACACATGCCTCAAAAGTTCATTTTCCCCAGAATATAACATAAATTCATCCCGAAAACACCTTTTTTTGTGTGTGTTTCTGTTCTACGAGGGGAAGTGGTTATGGCCGTTCTCCCCTTCCCCCCTCCCTTCAATCTAGCTATGTAAATAACACTATCTCAATAACGTTTGCCCAAGTTTGAACTTACTTGTAATCTGCAGGAGGCTTGTACTCCGGGTTCATCGTGATGGCATCCTGGATCATCTTGTGACGATCCTCCTCCAGCTTCTTGCGCATCCGATACTCCCTCGTGTTAAGACGCTTGCCCTCTTGGTTGTAGATGGGCTCGGGAGAAGGAGACCTTAAGGATGAAAAAGAGAAGAAAAGAGGCATACCCCCATCAAACCCCAAGTATAGAGCTCCATTGGCAGGGTAGCTACATGTAGATGCAACAGTGTCCACAACAAAACATTGCTCATAGTCTTTCTGTTCTCCCAGATATTGAACCACATGTATGTTTTAATGTTAGAAATTCATTGGTAGTCCTTTAAATAGTGAATTCACTTTTTGAAATCTAACATTGATATATATTCCACAGTGTGTGCAGCAAAACTTTGTGATATGATTAACCTTGAAGTGATAAGGCTTACATAAGAAATTATGAGTCTGTTGTGACACATTTCATGACTACAATCACAACTGTTTGTTTCTAAAAATCTACA